>VYZW01025335.1:2449-21471 GCA_013401315.1 Balaeniceps rex
CTTGATGATCTTAAAGGTCTTTTCCAACCAAATGATTCTGTGATTCTGTGAGCTCAGGAAGAGCAGCATGTGTTACTGGGCTGTAAGAGTTTATCCACTTGTAGGAAGACACCTGGAACGTGATGCAAGGGTTCCACTCTTCACTACTCCCAAGGCCTCCAAGAAACTTTAGGGGATTATCTAGTCTTTTATTTTATTATTTTTCTCATTTCTCATCTGTCCTCTAAGCAGGAGATGTGTGGCATGGGAAGCTCTCAAAGAACCCAGTATGTTTCCATACCACAAGCTCTTTAGCTCAGGCAGATTAGTGGAAATTCAACAGAGACACAAGGACTCTGCAAAAACTGATCTACATCCCAAAATTTCTGAAGAAACTTGTGTTGTTTACAGGGGGAAGGCAACTACATCAGTCCTAACAAAAGTTGACCAGACCACTTCATCTGTGAAACTTCAACATTTAAGGGCTCAAAGACAGAACTGGCAGTTAGTTGTCACAATTCTGAATTTAACTTTCAACTTTTGTATTAAAAAAAAAGAATACTGTCCTATGAAAAGCTACACTTACACCACTTGGAGGAAACCAGAGGGGAATCTGGGTGCTGTCACTCCAGTTCTTCCTCAAGTGAGAAGGTGTTAACAGGAGGGAACGTAGGCTGTCAAAACATGGAAATAGGTCAGCCCTCAATCCTTTTACAAAGTCTATTTCTTTTAGTAGGCAGTACTAGAACCAGCAAAGTCCTACCCCTCTCCCACAATCCCCATGCCCAGTGATGAACTTGTCCGATTAAACAAGTAAGAAATAACATCCTGACTCCACCTAGGGATGAGGTCTGAAGCAGAAGAATATGTAACTATTCATTTCTTCCCAGCTAACTGCAAAGTAAGCTTAGGAATCATTTCCTGCCATGCAGAAAACAATATGCTGGCAGCACGTATGCCTGTGTGTGTTAGTGCACTGTACGAAGAATTATTATTTTGCATGTCAGTATGTTTGTGTACATAAATATTAATGAAATAGAGGCCAAACAGGAATTGAACTCTCTCTGGGAACTGTTCCTTCATGGCATACCCAGGGAAGCAGGGAATGAAACATTCAGCAACTGTGCACAAACTGCTGAAAAACAAACAGCACTATCTTCTATTGTGTCTATTTTTTGTATAAAATAACTCTGAGAAACTAAACAGGTGTGTTTATACTGCTCTTAAGTGGGGTTTCTTGTTGCTGGTTTTGGGTTTTTGTTTTGTTTTAAACTCTAAATTGATTTAAATAACAAGAACAATCCAAAAAGTTATTCCCCTTGCTGAACTTATAAAGGAAATTTGCCTTTCAGTAGCCAGGAAATTCACTGCTACAATTTACGCTCTTTCAGCAAATAATTAGGAAATATTTTACAAAGTAACACTATAAGCCTTTTGTATTGCAGAAGAAACCTAGTCTTCTCACGATTTTCTTAGGGAGACGCAACTACATATCAACAGGCAATATTTATAGGGGAAAACTGTACTTCTGCTGTGCAATGAGACTGTATCTGTTCTGCTGTGTGATGGCCATTTTAAGGCCACATGAAATTTTTTGTAATTGCATTGGATAATTTTGGAGCTCCAAAGTGACTGGATTTTACATGCTACACAGACCAACTTTGTCAAACTCCTCTACTTTGCTGTTACAGCTTTTACTTCTGTTTCCCATCTCTGGCCTATATGTGTGCTATGAACACTTGTGCGACTGTTGCATGCATAGACATATGTGGTCTATATTTAGGCAGTCATTGCTATTAATGGCTGAGAAACCACAGGAGCACGTATATTAGCCCGGGATGTCCATGTCCGTCTTGGGCATTAGGTCCTTTCTCAAACATATAGCTGCTGCCTTTACAGCAGAACATTAAACATGTAGATAATGTTATTATTTAGAAGGGACTCCATTTCCCATGCCTCAGACAGGAAAAATGTGCTTTCTAGGCATTAAAAGAAGTCATTTATAAAAAAACTTCCTAAAGGGGAAGTGGCTTTGTGGTTATTGTTTTATTTCTAAAAGGATTATCAAAATGATTAAGTGCTGAGGCACTGATTTTGAGAGAGTGGCCAGCTCACTGAATGTGAGGCCCTTTCTGAGGTTCCTGGAAGAAGCCACCTTTTAAAAATCTTTAATTCTTGCTGTGACTAGGAATTTTGTAACTATGACAACACTGTACCATCTCTATAACAGGATCCTGTTATAGTTTCCTTCTGGTAAGTAAAGGATTACTTCATCAAATCTTATGTTTTAAAATCCATGCAGGTGGGAAACATGTTTACCCTGTGTGGTTTGAATGGAAGGACACAAGACAGCAGAAGAGCTGGAAACTTCCTCAACCAGACAGACAGACCATCAACATACACTAAGGTTTTGAGATGGTTAAATAGTTAAAAACGAGCCATTACTTCATCTTTTGTTACACTACACCTCCCTCCTGTCTGAAACTCCTGCTGGAGAGACCCATGTCTGCCAACAGCTCAATACAAAGCTGTGGTTTCAAAGAGCTGATAGGCAACACCTAAAGTAACAACAAAGCAGAAGCAGGAAAATGCTGTGCTTTATATATTATGTTATTAACTGTTTTGTATGAAATACAGGAACCTGAACTCTGGCTTTGTCATTTTTTCTATTCCCATTTATTGCTTGAAAGATCAGACTAATTCTTATACAAAGGATTCATTAGTGAATTTTACAAGTGGATGAAAACACCCAGAACAAGGAAAGGAATTTATTATGCTTTGAAAAGAAAGTCATGGGTGGAGGAAGAGAAGCGGGGGGGTGGGGAGAGTGAAACAGTTTTAAAGAGAGGCAATCCAGTGACTTTTTGTATTACTTCTGTGAAATTAAAATTAATTTTTAATGTTTCTCAAAGAAAAATGAGGTGGGCTCTATGCAAGCAGCAGGAAGGCTTAAATCTGCCCCAAATTTGACTATTAGTTCATCTCTAGTAGGAAAGAAAAACAGTGAACATCCATGAGAGAGAAAAAGACAAATAAGTCAAGAGAAAATGGAAAAAAAACCCACAACTTTCAGAGAACATCATAGGCTAGTCACAGCACTGAACCAACACCAGCATCTTCTGAGGCTTATACACAAACCAGGATCAGCAAACAGCACTGTTTCAGGGCACACAGAAGTGTGACAGGTCAAAAGCAGCCCGATGACAAAGTCAAGTTGATCTGGAAGGCTTGGCAACTTTCCCAGCCAACTGTTTCAAGACCTTCAATCCAAATTCACCTGAAAATTCAAGCCTAAATGAACTTCAGAATTCAACAGGTTGATTCTCTCTCAAATGCATAGGTTGAAAAACGAATACATTTCTACTAGCCAAGCTACTTCAAGTTGTCATCTCATCAGGTGGTACACACTTACCACCTTGTATCCCCAATTTTTACTGAAATTATTAGAAATGTTTTTTCATCCAGCTCCAATGGCATAAATCTCCATTTTAACAAGAAGAAAAGAAGTTTAGTTTCAATCCTTAGCTAAACACATCTTTGGTATAGTTTGCCTCAAAAATATTTTTGTTCCCAAAAATTTTGTAAAGAGAACATCTTCCCTGTAGGAATAGTTCCCTCCATCTGCTGTTCTTTGTAAAGTGAAGGAGGTGAGGGAGAGGAATAAAAAAATTGCTTGACCTGTGACCACTTTTGATTAAAGCTTTCTGGCACAAAAATCCTGGTGCCTAAAGGCATGTTCTCCCCTGTTCTCTGGTGCAGGAGCTGATGTGTTAGTGCTTTAAGAGCAGAAATGACGTAGGGTTACTTCTAAGGCAGACTCAGGACCCTATTCACAAACAAATTCTGCAGTCAAGGTACATTCTTTTCACAATTTTCATGCGCGAATGTTAAACTGAGTGGCATACATGTTCTTCAATCTTAATAAATAAATAAATACATACTTCTCAAAGTTTGCTGGTAGAAGGAATCCTGTCAGCTTTGTGGGATACAGCAGTTGCAGTGATATCTAAAAATAATGCATCGGTGCCATAAAGTTAGCTTCTCTGGTTTTCTCTTTGAAAAGCAATGAAATATTGCCCTCCGTTTAGGACAATGGGCTGAGTACACCTCCTCTCTTGGCTGCCTCTTCTTGTTTTCTCGAGCTGTGTATCATAAACATTTTACATAATTGGTCATACTCTTGCCATTCAGTGAAGGGGAGATACAGGTCTTCATTTCCTTTCAACTCACCTCCTGATTAAGAAAGGCATCAAAAAGGAGGCTTGCTTAGCATGAATTAGCAGTGTTTCATATGTATTAAAATGTTTAATTTATCACACATGCACCCACAAGGAACTCTCATCTCTGAGCTGCTTGCACCTTGCCTTCTCCCCTAGCATCCCTTCCTCATTCATCCTGCTGTCCATACCAAACCTGACGAGATGTATTTGTACCAATGATTTTAGAAGGAAGGCAGTGAAAAGAGAAGGGGAGCCTCACCCACTGCTGGCCTCGAGCAATTTACTTCAGTGTCAGAGAAGGAGATAAACTCTGTTTACATTCCTGTTCCCTGGAAAGATCATGAGATTATTTAGATGGTGTCTGGACAGTGCTCTGAACATTTAGAAGAGCCACATAATGCTAAGCATTATGATGAATAGTCTCCCCTTTCTTTTTAATACCCTAATTTCCAAATACATACAGGCAGCCAAAACACAGAGTTGAGTATGCCAGCAATGCTGGTGTAAATCCCTGGTACAACACATCAATATGCTCTTTCATGTGAAATTAAAACCTCCTCTTTGAGCATTAGTGGAAACAAAAGACAGGCACTTGAACAGTCAAAGGAAAAACAGAAAATGGGAAGAGAGGTGATTGGAACAAATTGGACTGAGTTAACCTGTCTGCTCAACTCTAACCAAAGGGCAGCTGAAGAAAAACATTTTCTGCTCAACTGCTATCATGTTAGCCACAAAATATCCCATGAGGCTTACCAGCAGGCCCTGACCAATTGCACGCTAAGTTTGATGCCCATCATTCATTGCATGCAGTTGCTACAGGATGTCTTCGACCTAAAAATCCAGTGTTAAAAGGTTCTGTGGCTCACCCTTATATAGCTCTCCTGGAGTTACCTGGGAGAAATAATTTTCTTTCTGCATTCCCATACACAAAACAAGACAAAATACAACTTATATGCTGAGTTTCACAATATTTAACTCAGTTTTGATGGTAAAGCAGCTTGAAATTTCAAACTAAAAGGTATTATAGAAACATTACGTACTTCAGCCGAGAACATTCACTTAAAAGTGAATATGCCATTCATTCTTAAATACCAATATTAAAATGAAATACTCAATTTATTATTGGTTTTAATGAAATGTTGTCCTGAATTTTACATCCACTAGCATGCTAACCACTTTGACTTGAGTGCAGCGCTGTTTCCAATTACAACCAGCTGATTTATCCAGTATGTAGGCTAGAGTCATTATAACACTTTCACTTGGCTTGACAGTCCACCCATCCCTCCACAGGGGAGGTCCTGGACGACTGGAGGCTTGCCCATGTGACGCCCATCTACAAGAAGGGCCAGAAGGAGGATCCAGGGACCTACAGGCCTGTCAGCCTGTCCTCGGTACCGGGGAAGATTATGGAGCGGTTCATCTTGAGTGCCATCACGCAGCACATCCAGAACAATCAGATCAGGCCTAGTCAACATGGGTTTATGAAGGACAGATCCTGCTTGACTAACCTGATCTCCTTCTATGACAAGGTGACCCACTTATTGGATGAGGGAAAGGCTGTGGATGTTGTCTACCTGGACTTTAGTAAAGCCTTTGACACCGTCTCCCACAGCATACTCCTGGAGAAACTGGCTGCCCATGTCCTGGACAGGCATACTCTGTGCTGGGTTAAAAACTGGCTGGGTGGCCGGGCCCGAAGGGTGGTGGTGAATGGAGTTAAATCCAGTTGGAGGCCGGTCACGAGAGGTGTTCCCCAGGGCTCAGTGTTGGGGCCAGTTTTGTTCAACACCTTTATCAATGATCTGGACGAGGGGGTCGAGAGTACCCTCAGCAAGTTTGCAGATGACACTAAGCTGGGAGGAAGTGTTGATCTGCTTGAGGGTAGGAAGGCTCTACAGAGGGACCTGGACAGGCTGGACCAATGGGCTGTGACCAATTGTATGAGGTTCAACAAGGCCAAGTGCCGGGTCCTGCACTTGGGCCACAACAACCCCATGCAATGCTACAGGCTTGGGGATGAGTGGCTGGAAAGCTGCTTGGCGGAGAGGGATCTGGGGGTGTTGATCGACAGCCGACTGAATGTGAGCCAGCAGTGTGCCCAGGCGGCCAGGAAGGCCAACGGCATCCTGGCTTGTATCAGGAATAGTGTGACCAGTAGGACCAGGGAAGTCATCCTTCCCCTGTACTTGGCACTGGTGAGGCCGCACCTCGAGTACTGTGTTCAGTTTTGGGCCCCTCAGTACAAGAAGGATATGGAGTTGCTGGAGCGTGTCCAGAGAAGGGCAACGAAGCTGGTGAAGGGTCTAGAGCACAAGTCTTATGAGGAGTGGCTGAGGGATCTGGGGTTGTTTAGCCTGGAGAAGAGGAGGCTGAGGGGAGACCTTATCGCTCTCTACAACTATCTGAAAGGAGGTTGTAGCGAGGTGGGTGTTGGTCTCTTCTCCCAAGTAGCAAGTGATAGGACGAGAGGCAATGGCCTCAGGTTGTGCCAGGGGAGGTTTAGATTGGATATTAGGAAAAACTTCTTCATGGAGAGGGTTGTCAAATATTGGAACAGGCTGCCCAGGGAAGTGGTTGAGTCACCATCCCTGGAGGTATTTAAAGGACAGGTAGACGAGGTGCTTAGGGACATGGTTTAGTAGTGGACAGGTACGGTTGGACTTGATGATCTTAAAGGTCTTTTCCAACCAAATGATTCTGTGATTCTGTGATTCATTTTGCAAAGTCAATAAAGTGCTGATAGTCCTCAATTATAGTCTAGTTCTATAGTTGTTCTTGTGTACCCAGGAAAAAAGGGGCAATTAGGTTCAAAATGGACCTCCCTGTTCATGAAATTCAGTCTTCTTTTGCCATAAACAGTAATTCTGTAGAATTATCATATAATCCATTTCACAATCCATGAAGTTCCCTCACTCCTCCTACAAGGAAATCTTCTAAGAACCTCAGTACTCCATTTAGATGCCTCCATCCAATTTCCAATTTATGCTTGGACAATTCATAGCCTTTTCTTCTTATGTCAACATCTGCCTTCAGCTTTATAGCTTTTTCCCCTCTGGTATGTACCACCCCCCCCAGCTCTACCTGTGGACAAAAATGATCCCACGTGTTCCCACAAGTCCCTGGGAAAGCACCAAAGGGCTGTTCAGCTTGTTCAAACAGAAAGAACCACAAAGTAAACCCAGCAGCTCTAGACACCAAAACAGACAAAAGCAGGAAAAACACAGTAACTGAGTTTTGCTGCATGGGTATCTGGAACCTGCTGGTGCCACAGGCCACAAAAGACACAGGCACTGAGCAGGATTCACCTTACCCTGGTCTGTCTTGTTAATGTTAAATCTGCTTGAACCCCTAAAGTACTTTTCTCCCTTTTCTGCCAGGGTTATGCCAAGCACAAAGAAATCCCTTCCTGCTGCTTCTGCCTGTGCTTGGGAAGTGGAATCTGCAGGGCAGACAACGCTGTTGGCACTGCAGCAGACCTTCACCAGAACCGTGATGGATTGCTGTGCATGTCTGCAACATCAACTATGTCCTCAAAATAGTATGACATGTCCTAGCTGCATCTTGGTAACCTTCTGGCAGCCTCTTGTGACCAAAGGTGGAAAACAGATGAACACAGTCAGGACAAACAGCAATGTAACTATGTGCTGGGGGTTGAGGGGGAGAGGTAATTTCCCATATGTTTGGAGAAAATAATCCCAGGGGATTGAAAAAAATTCACAACTTTTTTTCTTCATAAATTCCACAATAAAACCAGACCATATTAAGCAGAAATGAGCCTACCAGAACTTATGAATAACTTGCATTCTTCCACTGGAGCCCAGCCAGTTACCCTTGGAAAAAAATCCTGTTTACTTTGTAGTGAATGTGAGAGACACAGAGTCTGCCAGAAGCTGTTACGACAGTAAAAACACAGCCAGAGGCTGTCACAAATGGAGAAATCACAGAGAAAGTAAATTTGTTAACTCCAAGGACAAAGATTAAAATAATATCTATTTGGTAAAAAGGTATTTTCTTTATCACATAGAAGACTTCAGTTGATTTTACATGAAAGCTATTCTCGTTCAAAGGCAAATTTCAGATACTTCTTCAATAGTTAGCTTGTTTTTAAAATTGGATTATTCACAAAGAAAACTTCTTTTCTTGTTGTTCTCAGTCTGGCTGAGATTGATATTTTGCTCTACAACTGCACCTTTCTTCCACAAAGCCTCAGCCAGGATAGTTGCATTAGGAGTTCAGATGCCAGTGTCCTTGCTCAAGGCAGTTCCTAAAATCTGAGTGTCTTGGGGGATGATTAGACATGCTTGCTCTTCTGGCTCTTTAGCAGTTCAATCTCCTAAGGTGAGTCCTACGTAAATTATGTCTCAAACTGTAGGCCTGTAATTTTAGAAATCCCAGAAAACACATATTTCCAGTACACACAAGCCTGAATTCTGAGGCTTGACTAAGATGACAAGCTCATTCTAGAGGAAAAAGAGGGTAATATGTAGCCCTTACAGCTCACGTATTTTTGTATTATAAGTTTAGATTTATTCCTTTCTGATCTTCAACAAATGTGAATGCATTTTTTAATCAGTTTCCATACTTCTGTGTACAGTATTTGTATCCGTCCTTTCTTGGTGAAGCTTATTGTAAACCATAAGTTGAACACAAATGCAGTTTCTCATGTTCATTTACATTGTTAAATCATCTTTTCATTTAACTTATCTGTCTTTTATAAGCAGCTGTCCTCTTCTCCCACAAACTAATCAGAGGCTCCTGATCTACAGATGTCTGCTGTCTCAAATCAGTCACGTGTCCCCCAGCTGTCATAACTTCTTTCTGTCTCTGATATATTTTCCTATTGTCTATCTCGTTCCTTTAAAGTACATTTTCTAGTCTTTGTTGTTTGCTTTATACTTTGGACCAAGAACATGTTTAAGTCTTTTCCTGAACCAGAATCCAAGAAACAGTGACCTGATAACCTTACTTCTAACGGTAGTAAAAACAGGAGACTAATATCACCTCAAAGAGACACTTGAGCATATCTGGCCTTGTCGGAAACAGGAAATACCAGGAATTTTATGTAAAAGATTTCTAACCTAAATTTGCATACCCAAGGGGCTGGAATGGCTTAAATATGGTTCAGATAAACATCCAGACTTTCTGATGATTATCCAAAATCTTTGAGAATCTGGAAGTTTTGAGGTTCACTCATCAGCACTACCTTGAGTACATCCTGGAAGCAGCCTGCACCCTGAAGACAGCAGTGATAAGGCTATGCTCTCCGGAAGCCAAATGCAAAAGCATGAATTAGATCACGTTGGTAGGAAGCTATGAAACAAGCGTTGCTGTAGAGATTGCCAAGTGGCTCAGGAGAAATAAATCAGAATTTATAAATAACTTCAGAGTGAGAATATCAGTACTTATACACAGTCTTAAAAAATGCAGGATCTTTAAGACAAGAAAGAAAACATTCTGAGCACCTGGTTGTAAAAATTTCTTTGCCAAAGGGGAAAATTTACCTGTAGAAATCCTCCTTCTTTCCACCCCAAAGGAGGTGACCGATGACTGTACAGCTAGAGAACAAGCTAGCCCACCACAGAACATGGGAATAACCAATACTGGTGATTCAACCAAGCTAGGACAGGAGTAACTCTTTTTAAAGCTGCTGTATTTATCAAGAGCTTGTGTAAACAGAGACATTCCAGAAATTAACTTTTAAAGCGGATTAATAAAATTTCCATTTAGAAGTCAAGTAACTTTAATTTGACTTTGGAAATGAAGCCAGCTATATCAAATTAAGGCCAGTTTAATTCTGACTATGATTAACCACCCAGAGGCTTAATGCAGTTTGACTAATCCATGTTAAAACACGTTTTTTGTTAATTTAGATTATTGCTTGAGTGTTCCTGCAAAGGCAAGTCCTAAATCTCACCAATCTTAATTGGCCAAAAGAAAGGAGGCCTTGCATTTAAGTGGGCTTTCTCCATAGGCTTTTTCCGTGTTTCATAACACCTTAACTTTGAAATCTGTCCAACATAATGTGTTAAAACAGGGAAGAAACCTTTTAGGCTGCAATGGGCAAAAATGAGTTGTGTTTTGTAAAATTACTCAAAATAATTAAAAGGGAAGATATTTTCAAATCTGGTTGGTACACAGAGCTAGTTGAAGGACCTCTGCAGATAGCTGAGAATTCAGGAGAGATTGGTGAGTTGGGGGTACACACAAATGGACCAATTGTGATCTGTAACAAGAGGGTGAAGGAAAATTCACTGTCTCTAGCTCCTTGTACAGCCTCTTACTGAAAAAAAAAGCCTGAATTTCCATTTAGTCTCAACAACCAATTTACATAGATTTGTTTTTTTATCTTTAGAGGGCAAAAGTCTAGACATATACAAACTCAAGTCTTCCTCAGGCTAACTCTATTAGCAAGGGATTTCCACATTTTCTCTGAGAACCAGCTCTTCTATTCTTTTCCAGCTTACCGGTAGTAGCACTCATAAACCTCATGTACCACTACCAAACCATTGATATATCAACCGATCTGTTTATTCCCACTTATTTAATGGACTTCAGATAAGGCATTTCGCATTTGCTAGATACTGTTTACAGGCCCAAACTGTCAAACCCTAATCAAAATTGCTCTACTCTGGAGCACCTCTTGCCAGCTAATGCTTTTAACAATCTAAAAGCAATCAGCAGCTCTGCCTCATCAAAACCTCAAGAACAGCATGTCCAACCAAACCTTTGTCTATTTTTCCCCAATTACAGCAATTGGTCTCCTAGGGGTTATTGACTCTACCTTCATACCTTGCTTGCTTTTTCTTGCAGGCATGACAGCACTGCTACTAAATCATGGACACAGTCAGCTGTTAAAAAGGCTGGTACTCCCCTTTCCTCCTGCTGTGATTTCTTTCCCATGCTGGACTCTCATAGTGTCATTCAAAACATGCAAACTATCCGTCACAACAAATTACCTCTCATATCTCCCAGATCAGTGACCACCCTTAAATAATCCTAATTACTGATTATGCCCCTTTCTAGCATCTCTTGAGAAAGAAACAGCATTTATAGTTCTCATAAATCAGGATTTTATAGGCCAGCCCTGCTGGATTTAATATTTTCTCAAAGAAGATTGAGAGAAATGACACACTATTTATAGAAAAACTCTTACGGGGTTTTAACAGGCTCTCATGCAAAGCCATTGTTCTGCTTTCTTATTTTTTGTCCCTATGAAACTATAACCCCCTGCTTTAAATTGTCCACTCACATCTATTCATAAGTGGCAATGAATTTCAAGACACCAGAGGCTGGTTGCTAGTGTCAAAATGCTGTAAGGACATTTACTGCCATTTGGAATATTTTTACTTGAAAGGAAAGGATTAATGAAGATTATGGAAATTACCTTCAATCTCTGCGTTTCCACTGACCTGTTTTTCCCCCACATATCACATAATGATTTGTTAAACTGTGTGTTAGCTATACTGTAGAAAAGAATTGTTCAGTGCAATGCAGAGTGGGCAATACAATCCTCCAGATGTACATACTGCTTCCAATGTAAAAACTCTTTTGAAGCGCCAAACGTCCTTGGCACTCAGACCCACTGTCCTGGACTGGTGTAGCACCATTTGAGGCAATATAATCTCCCCCAGCCTTTCCCCATACCCAATAAATATGTATCAAATCCAACACAAAGCACAACTGCTAGCACTACATCTGCACTAGTTGAGAAAAACATTTGCTTGCACAGACTTTACTCACTTCTGGCTGCTCTTTGAGCTGCACATCCACCATGAATCCACTATATTAGTGGCTTTGTATAACCATGGAGATAGTAGGAAATTAACAGAGAGAAAACAAGATAAGTGTACTATGATAACGCATCTAAACACATGAAAGAAAGACAATTTAATCTGTCAGATCAGCAATGACAGTATCAATAATATGCAAATGTTTTGTCTTTTTTCAGTTCTTAAGAGTTCTTGAATTTTTGTGCCAATTATCTATATTGATGCTACCTACTCTACCTATCCGTATCGACCCCACCTCGACCTATATTACCGAAACTTTTATATAAAGACATGAAGTATGTGTCAAATCCCAATTACTTCAGAGTCTTGTCATGCTTGAGAGTAGTCAGTGGCATAAGTCACCTGCAGAGGTTGTAGAGTCTCCATGCTTGGAGATATTAAGAACTCAACTGAGCTTATATAAGCTCACCTTGCTTTGACCAGATGACCTCCAGAGATCCTTCCAACTTGTAATTTGCATAGGATCATTCAGGTTGAAAGGGACCTCAGGATGTCTCTGGTCCAAGCTCCTATTCAAAGCAGGGTCAGCTCTGAGGTCAGACCAGACTGCTCAGGGCTTCATCCAGTAGGATCTTGAAAATGTCAAAGGGTGGAGATTGCACAGCCTCCAAGGTTGGATTATCCTCATGGTGGAAAAGTTACTCCTTATATCCAGTCTGAACCTCTCACAGTTAAGGTGTGCTCCTCCCACCCTGCACTACAGTGAAGAACTCCAACTTGTCAATAACCTTCTCATAGGTACTGGAGGCTGCTGTGACATCCCCCGCAAAGCTGTCTCCTCTTCAGGCTGACCAACCTCCATTTCCTCAGCTTCTCCTCACATAGCAAGTGCTCTAGCCCTGAGCATCTTGGTGGTCCTCCACTGACCTCACTTCCATTTACGGTCTTTCCTGTACTAGGAGCCCAAAATGGGACACAGTATCTGGATGTGATCTACTGAGTGCTGAGCAGAGGGGGTGATAACCCCCACCTTGATCGGCTGGGCATGCCCTTGTTCAAGCCCAGAACACTGCTGCCCTTGGTGCTGCCAGGGCACTATGGACTCCCCTCTGCTCGCTGTCTCCAAATCCCAGCACCTTTCCTGTAGAGCTGCTGCCAGCCAGGCAGGCTCGGGCTAGATCACTGCCAAAGACTGCTTTCCCAGGGGCAGGGCTTTCCACTGAACTGAATTTCATAAGCTTCATCTCAGCCCATTCCTCCAGGCTGTCTAGCTCACTCTGAGTGGCAGCCCTGCTCTCAGGCTGTCACCTGGTACCCCCAGTTTGATGCCATTTGCAAACTTGATGAGACTGCTCTCCATAGCTTCCTCCAGGACATTGATAAAGGCATTAAACAGGACAGGTCCAAGGACAGATACCTGCAGTGCTCCACTTTGTATCATCCTTCAGGTAGAGAACCAACTATTAACCATGTCCCTGTGAGCCTGATCATCTAAGTAGTTTTTCAGATGGATGGACAACCAAATGGGTAAACTGTAACTCCTCTTCTGTGTCTCAATGAACAATTTACTCTTTCATGTAACACAAAAAGGTTTTCATTCCCTTTTTCAGTGTATTCTGGAAGATGCTGGTTGAAGGACATTGGAATCATTCAGGTGTGCAAAAGTCCTCAGTATGCCATTCAGTGAAGTCAGTACTGATTTCGACAGAATATTTAATACAATGAATGCAGCTGATTTTATCACTGTAATGATATGGAAGAGTTCAAGACATTATGATGAAAAATTATTTGCCTGAGAAAATAATTCACAACTAGGTTTTGGGGGTTTCTTTGTTTGATTGATTGATTGTTTTTTTTTTTTAAGATCAGCTGTAAATAGAGCAAGTACTGCTAGCACAACTGGTGGAAATCTAAAGGAAAAGGTTGTGGGAAAGTCTGTGTCAGGATTGCCATATACCCACATAATTTGGTTTATTACCAGTCTCTTAGATATGCTAAGTTGTGAAGGAAAAGAGTAGAAAATGTTCCATCAGTCATTTCCCCCGAGGCCTGTTTATTTTCGTCACAATATCGAACTTGAAAAACCAGATTGTTTGGCTCACCCAGTCAGGTAGCAGACTGTGGTGATATACCGTGGAAAGTGAAATCCCCCTTTCCCTTGCTTGCTTACTAATACATTTGATAAGACAAACACAACAGGACTTATTTGAACACATTTGATGTAACAAATACAGATAGTGCATTGTACAGAACCACCTCACTTCCAAACAAGCAGAATGAGGGTGTTGTGCAAATTCATGGTACACTATTTGAAAAGCTACTTACATTCCTTAAACAAAAAACCAATTTTTAGATATCTGAAGTTAGGTATAAGTCACCTCATCTTTAGAAATGAAGTCTTCTTACACAGTAAATGAGGTTACCCAGGCTTTGCTGGGGTGATAATTTGGCTCTGTTTTGTTTAAATGTAGATATATCTGCATTTCAGAACAACTCATTAAGTCTTATTGCATTTTGAAGCAATTGCAAATACAGCAGACAAGTTTAAAAATAATTTTATGTGCTGACATCTATTTTGGAGGGTTTTTCAATGGGTGATGGATTTCATCTCAATGGAAGATGAGTTTCAAATGCCAGACAGTGTACCCATATTTGGTAAGCGTTTCTCCTTTTATCTACCTGGTTTCAAATAATAGTTTTACCAGGATATGTATGCAGCACCTTACTGATAAAAGGTTACAAGAAAGAGCAGTTACAAACGTACTCTTGCTGCCAGAGGAAAAAGATAAATCTGTTGGAACATCTTAATAGCCTCCTGTATAGCTAGTGGACACAACTGGTTATGTGCATAACTATTACAAGGTGAAGATTTCACCTAGTGCAGAGACAGCCACATTATCTAGAGCTTCTTAAATGTGCTCTGTGCCAGCCAGGGGGACTCAAAGCTTGACACTGCCCCATGGTTGTGTGATCACAAACTTGATACACAAATGCAAGCTGGCTTTTAATTTCTAGTACATAAGAATCTGAATAAGCAACTTTTTTGCCCCTGCCAATCAAGACTTATGTGGCCAGCAATTACAATTGACAACAGATGGAAAATTGCAGTGACTAAACCCCAGAAGCTGGTGCTTTTCTAGTTTTAAATTAGTAGTTTAGTGGGTTAAAGTTAAACATTTGCCTGTTGCTGGAACACCCTGAAAGTATGTTAAACACTGGGTTAGGGAACAACCCTCTGAGTAGCTAAGCAAACATAAAATCTGGAACTAAACCTTGATTCGCAGGTACAAAGAGATCAGAGAGACTCAAACAAAACTCCTACACCTACAAATGAGCTTCTCTGTGTTTTATTAAAAGTACCATGTGAGAGTATGCAAAAGAAGGTGCTCGTGAATATTTTGCACATGCAAATCCAGCCCAGCTGAAGAGCTGACTTGATGTCCAGTAGCAGAGCTCTTGTGCAATACACACGTCTGCATCCCTCCGGGTCTTGGAGCCATGCTACCAGATTTGCCTCCGTTCCTGCCGAGGGTTCTTTGTGCTTCAGGCCCTTTGCCCAGCCTGTTCTGGAAGCCTTATTTCCACCTCAGAAGCATAGTAAGAATTGGATTTTGGTATTCAAAGGCTGAGGAATCATTCTGCTTCCACCATAAGATGGGGAGAGGGAGGTGGCATGGAAAGGCAAAAGGAAAGACTGGACTGCTGATCCTGCTGCCAGGAATAGATATAAAAGTGGAGGCAGATCCTGCACTAAACACCCAACTCCCTTCCTTCCACTGTTGCAGCCATCCTGTAAAGTAACCAGTAAGGCCACAGCAATCGTGCTGGTTATAGTCATCTGCTGTCCTAAATGATGAAATACTTTCACAGTGATACAGCTTTCTGTGGGGAGACAAAAGACACATGCGTCTCAGGATTGTGGTATGTTTCTTGTTCTTTGGTTTGACATGTCCTTCAGCCTACAGTAGGAAGGCATCCAATTGAAAGCCCAATTCAAAGTCCTTCATGCAAAGTCCTTCCTCAACAAGCTGGCAGCCATTACATGCTGTAGGCAACAGACATCCTTAATTTCCTTGCACTAGTATTAAGAGAAAGCACAGTTCAGAGAACACTTCTCCATTTGCATTTTAACTCTATCTCCTTGCAATAAACTAAAGTTGTCAATACTCCAATTAACTTTTTCTCTGCCCACTATTTACCCCAGTCTGTTAGGGCAGAACAGAGATTCATGGCTGTCTGCTACTTACAATGAGTAGAATTACAGGAAAAGTTGCCATAAGCTGCAGCATTTGAAAGCAGGACTGATAAGCAGGAGCATATCTGCTGTTGGGCAGCCTTCAGAACAGAGAGAAAGAGGAAACATTTCAAGTCAAGTTGGGGAGAGAAGAACTGAGGCAACAGGAGCAAGAGTAAAAGGTAACAAAATAATATAGGCATAAGTCTAAAACTAGAAGTTCAGGGGCTTTTGTAATTCATATCATCATGACTTCTTTTCTTTTACGTGACTCTTAGCTGGATTTACAAGGATCCAAGAGTGAAGTGTTGGGGAGGAGACAACCTGAAAATAAAAGTAACAGGAGATTTCAAGCTTTGCTGATTCAGCAAGAAGGCATGAAATTCCTGTCTTTCACTATTTAAACACTTACTCAAAATAGAACTATTAAGAGCTAAAAGTAAGGATATTAGGGCAACTAGGGTATGCTGACAGCTCTCGTTGATCCTAATACCCTTGTTTAGTCTTTAAAAAGTGTAGGAACAGGAATGTGCAAATGATTGCAAAGCCAGCATCTGCAAATCTTCTTTCAAGGATCCTAATTGCTCTCTGATTCAACCAGACATGTGGCTCTTTTTATTTATTATTTGTGAGTATTCAGGCAAACTGGCTGGTATTATCACTTGCTTGGGGAATGGCCTTTTTTCAGTGAGGTGTTGGCATATTTCTGCTTTGGTTTTAGGAGGTCAGTGGTTTGGGACCGGACTGAAACATTTCAAAACCAGCGTAAACATTCCTTTTCTTTCAAATTATCCTCAGGGAAAAATAACAGTCTTGCCATTGCACAATTTTAAGAGTTACAGCCTTACTTCTGCCAGCACTTTCATCCATGACTTACACTAATGACAGTACAATTCCACAACCTTCAAGGTGCAGCTCACCACCTCAAAATTATCAGAAATTGCTTTGTAGCTTCAAGACCAAAGGCAGGTGCTGTTTCAGAGCACATACATGTAATACAAGGAGGACAATTAGTGCTACAGAAATAGTCTTCAGAGCCTGTAGATTCATTTTAGAGAGCACAGTAATGCTCCTTAATGCTCTAGGTCACTGATTTTATATACAAAAATGTACTGTGTCTTAATTGCACAATCTGTGGCGAGCACATAACTAACACTCCCTAGGAAGACACTGCAAACACAAAGACAAAAGGGGATGAACCATGTTTTAAGCTCCCTCCTAAAACAAAGTGATATGCATTCTTATTGTAAGATGCACTAAATAGCCTAGATCCACCAAAAATACATATCCAGGCATGTTTCTATTTCACCTCAAAAAAATGATACGCTAGAAGATGAAAAATGGGACTAATTTCTCCTAGGCAGAACACATACACGTCCATTAATACTGTACACAGTAATGTCAAGAGAAACTGAGCTAGGTGACGCTGGTACAGCTCTGACTTAGGCTACCTCCTTCTATTTCTGTTAAAATGCTTTATTGTAAGCGCTATGCTAATAAAATCCTTTTAAGTTATCTGAACAAATCTCCTAATTTGTTATTAGGTCACTAAAAGGAGAGAATTAGACCACTGGGATATTACTTACTTTAACTGACATCCAAGCAAATAACTCAAAAGACAGATTACTTCATAGATGGGTGGAGAATGGCTTTAGGTCATCAGAAAGCCAAATGCACTGCAAGGAGCGATAGCTCTTTTGAGACCTTTGCAAACCTACATCCTGCACTCCTCCCCACTGACGTCATGCCAACATGCAAGGGCTCAAAGCCATGCCTTAAGCAATCATTACTCAGCCCTTGGCTCACAAAACCTCAGAAAACAGTGGCAGAACAGAGTGAATTTCTCTAGACAAGTACTGGGGGAGGTAGAAAGATCCAAGTGCATCTCCCAAGGTTTTATGTATTTCATACATGCAGCAATTTTGCAGTTATGTTATTATTTTGTAAAAGCAATCAGATTGATCACATAAGTGCTAAGCTCTTTATCAAACTCCTTTCTACAGCCAGACTACAGTGGACTACAAAGCACATGCAATTAGAAGAGATTGAGAGTAATGCCACCCTCACAAGGTTGCTCTGAAGTGCTGGCTATACTACGCACCAGGCCTGTCACTCATGCTTTCAGCAAGATCAAGTCTGTCTCTTCCACTTGTGTGTCACAACACCCTCCTCCTCACACAGCTACAAACAGCATTACAACACCCTAGTGTTACTACATCTTCTAGCTACTGCAATCTTTTTTGCTTTTCACCTCTTTCCAGCTTTTTGAACACAGAATCTCAACTTTCATTGAAAAAAACTAATGTAGCCTCATTGTTGAAGATATGAGCTTGAACATAACAACATAAAAATATATAGGACTTTTTGACTTAGCAGTCATAACTTGTTAACCATCAGCAATGGGCTGCAGAAGTCCTTCGCCTCCATGTAGGGAATAAACACAAGCAGATTTCTGAGCTGGGCATTGTGATTGCACCTGCAAGAAGACGTTAGAACTCAATCTGGCCACTGCTGTAAGAGATAATAAAAAATGTTTCTTCAAATACATTAACAACAAAAAGAGAGCCATGGAGAATGTCCATCCTTTATTGGATGCAGGGGGGAACATTGCCACCAAGGATGAGGAAAAGGCTGAGATACTTAATGCCTTCTTAGCCTCAGTCTTTGATAGTCAGACCAGTCATCCCCAGGGTATTCAGCCCCCTGAGCTGGAAGACGGCGATGGGGAGCAGAATAAACCCCCCATAATCCAGGAGGAAACAGTTAACGACCTGCTACGCCACCTGGACATTCACAAGTCTATGGGGCCAGATGGGATCCACCCGAGAGTACTGAGGGAGCTGGCGGAGGAGCTTGCCA
>VYZW01025335.1:22046-42437 GCA_013401315.1 Balaeniceps rex
ACGGCATCCTGGCTTGTATCAGGAATAGTGTGACCAGTAGGACCAGGGAAGTCATCCTTCCCCTGTACTTGGCACTGGTGAGGCCGCACCTCGAGTACTGTGTTCAGTTTTGGGCCCCTCAGTACAAGAAGGATATGGAGTTGCTGGAGCGTGTCCAGAGAAGGGCAACGAAGCTGGTGAAGGGTCTAGAGCACAAGTCTTATGAGGAGTGGCTGAGGGATCTGGGGTTGTTTAGCCTGGAGAAGAGGAGGCTGAGGGGAGACCTTATCGCTCTCTACAACTATCTGAAAGGAGGTTGTAGCGAGGTGGGTGTTGGTCTCTTCTCCCAAGTAGCAAGTGATAGGACGAGAGGCAATGGCCTCAGGTTGTGCCAGGGGAGGTTTAGATTGGATATTAGGAAAAACTTCTTCATGGAGAGGGTTGTCAAATATTGGAACAGGCTGCCCAGGGAAGTGGTTGAGTCACCATCCCTGGAGGTATTTAAAGGACAGGTAGACGAGGTGCTTAGGGACATGGTTTGGTAGTGGACAGGTACGGTTGGACTTGATGATCTTAAAGGTCTTTTCCAACCAAATGATTCTGTGATTCTGTGATTCTGTGATTTTCCTATGGTCGTTGTTTTCTTTAAAAAGGGGAAATTTATGAGTGAGAATAGGTGTGTTATTTATAAATGGCTTAAGCCAATTTAAATTTTGAGCTGCAAAAAAGGCATGTACCCACCTTTCCCAATTCCTGCCCTCAGAGCTGGCGCAAGTCAGTAGATCCATCTGCTAATTAACAAAGAAAAAAAACCATAAGTTGCTTTCCAGTCAGATTAACTCCCTCATCTGGCTGGCAATGAAGTCACATAATCGTTAGTGCTGCTGACTCAAGGAGAGGCATGACTAGCAATTTTAGAGAGAGCAAACTTCTGATCTATTAAGACAATTGCAACAATGTGTGTTCAGTGCATCCCAGAAGGTAAGTAACTTATTTTGCTTGAGCTTTGCTTGAAGAGTCCAGAAAGAATCCCTTGGTCTCCCTTCCCTGAGGAGGAACCCAGAAAAAAATGACATATATTACTGAAGACCAGCATTAACGTTTGAGATATTCTACATGTCATTTGGAGATACACAGCCAGGGAGGATCTGGAATGAGAAACTAAATGTGACGTGAACTAGACAGCGAAGTGGGAGGAGAAGCCTTTGACCACAGACATGAAAGAGCTATAAACAGAGTATGCAAGGAGAGAAAAACGTCTGAAATTGGGCCCAGTAAAGATAGAGCACGCTGGATAGAAAAATACTGTCCGTGTAAGGGTGTACCCCACCCCTCCCACACAGCCTAATTGATTTTCTCACTACTTGAGAACAGCTAGCTCAATTTGAAACTGGCCTTTACTTGTCATGAACTGAAATTACCCGCTCGAACAACTAAATATATT
Organism: Balaeniceps rex; assembly: GCA_013401315.1. Classification (NCBI taxonomy): domain Eukaryota; kingdom Metazoa; phylum Chordata; class Aves; order Pelecaniformes; family Balaenicipitidae; genus Balaeniceps; species Balaeniceps rex. Next base: position 23,470 of record VYZW01025335.1, read on the forward strand.
TTATATTCTATACAATTCTATTCTATTTGTATTCTATAACAGGTCTTAGGACTTCTTATAAAAGCCTAGATTTCAGAAAAATGTGATCACAGCCCTGTATCCCTAGAAAATAAGTTAACAATATTTTCCAGCATGTTTGGTGAATATTATTGCCAGCACTGTGAAGTCTGCTTTCTGCAACTTGAAAAGAAAAATCAGGCATAATGTAAAATAGGAAGAAACAAAGGAAACCATAACCACACATAAACAGTCTGAACTTCCTCCTCCTTCCTTATCACAGGGCTTTGTTTTTCCCCTCACAACTGTTTAGATGATACGAGAGGTCAGCAAGTCAGCTATTAATCATTCGTGTTCTCAGGCAGCTGAAGGCAAAGTAACTCAATGCTCATCTCTGCATTAGGAAGCAGTAAACACCGTTTTTCAAGCTGTGTTTTGTGAACTGCAAAAAATCAGATGCTGAGAGCCTGAAGACGTCTAGATACAGTCCTACTGGTGTCAGTAGCTAACCTCCAATTGATTTCACTGGAGAAAGAATGTGTTCAAAATACAGTTTTATATTTGCCCCCTCCTTTCCTCGCATAAGTAATGGTTCGGCTCAGCCAAAGCATCCTGTTCCTCAGCAGAAAGTGGGGCAGACCCCATGGGCAGAGCAGAGTGAAGAAAACAGAAATCATTTGGGGAGTGGGAGGAAGGCCAAGAAGGGGAAGAAGTAGACAAAAAAGAAAAAAAGGATTTCAGGTAACAAAATAGGCAGGGAGAAAGGAGTCCAGTGTATTATCTGTGCAGCCGTGACCGCATCATGTCTGATTTGTAGCATACATCCCACATTCAACTAACGGGAGCCGTAGTTATTCTTCTCCTGTACTTTTGTTACCTCTGCATACAGTAAATTCAGCTCAGGAGAAAAAAAAAAGAGTGCACATGTATTTCAGAGCACTTTTTAACAGGCAACAACATAAGCAAGAAATGTTGGTAAATCTGGAACAAAACCAGCTCTCTGTTGGAAAAGATTTCAAGCCCTATCAAGGCTAGCATGTGTAACACTTGCCCTTCATTTACCATAGGTGAAAAACATCAATAGACACTTCTACAGAAGCAGCTGGTTGAAATAAATGACAGAAAATCCTACAGGCCCATGTGAGTCCATTTGGGAATCTGAAGCTTGCAATGAGCAGCCTTGTTGGGGACTCAGATACAAGTGTGTGTATACAGTACACAAACATGTTACTTGATGGTGGACTTGGCAGTATTATGTTTATGGTTGGACTCGATGATCTTAAAAGTCTTTTCCAACTTAAATGATTCCATGATTTGTGTGCAAGACTGGCATGTATGTGACAGAGGCAAGGGGCTGAGCGAAGAAAAATTTTGAGAAGTATGAGGAGGTGAAGCCTTACACAACCACAGGACTGCTTGCAGTGTGACCTTGAACAAGTGGCTCAACAGTGAGTTATGGATCAGTACGACCAGCTGACAGAAAATAACCAAGAAAATTATCCCCCAGCACTCTGGAAAATGGGACTTATATATACCTAGATGCAGCCTTGCTAGTTCATAAGAATGTACCTGACTTTATCACAAACTTCTCCTTTCACATCAGATAATCCATAAGACCCCAAACTCTGTCTACTCATGCCAAAGGGTTAACAAGTCCTCAGCTGTATTGGTCATATCTACAGAACATGAAGCGTTTCAAACAGCAGTATAGTTTCACTGACATGGGTAGAAAGATGTGGCTGATGCTTCTGATGCTTGTGTTTTAATTGCTTGTAGAAGGTCCTATCGTGCTAAAAATATTGAGCAATTGACCTACTTGTACATAAACACTTATTCCAGGTAAATAAATGCAGCAGGCAGGTACGTAACAGTTTGATTTCATCCACATAATCCTCACCAAATTATTGAGCTCTCTACCTTGGAAATTGTATGGGCTTAGCTGGGCCTGCTACACAACTGTGGAAGATGGATATAAGCCTCAATAAAAAGCAAGTCCACATGTTAGCTGACTCAATCATTTTTTTCAGGGTGCATAGAAACCTTTCAACATATTATGAACCAATAGTTCTAATTTTGCATAAGAACAATGGGAGACTGAGTTTGCCTACAGCAACTGATGATCCACAGAGCTTCCTCTTTATGCAGTGCATGTTCTTGCATTGTCTAAACACAGTGAGAAAACAGTCTAATGTGATTTCAGACCCCTTCCCCTTTCATCACTAACCTCGAGTTGTTTGTGTATCAAAAGGAAGAACACACAAGCATGCACTCAACCAGACAGAGCTGAACTGCCTGCAGCCAAAATACAAAAGATTGGATGTATAATTTTTTTTTGTAGAATAATCATTCTGTCATGTATAATGGATGCACAAGCACAGTTTGGGCTTTTGAAAATCTAAAGCAAAGCTTTACTTTATTCCTGTAAATCTCATGGGCTTCAAATTGAAGCATTCCCTTCTGTCAGCAGCACAATGCTTAGCAATGAAATTCCATGGCCCAAATAGGACTTTGAGGCCTTAATTATACTTTAAAAACAGATTGTCATTAATGATTTTGTTATTTTGGGGGGCATATGAGATACAAGAGCTTTAATACATCTGTAACACCATAAGGGGTGTGAGAAGGAAGGGACCAAACAACAGATTACCCAAAAATTCTGTTTTCTTCAGATGCATCTAAGACTAAAAATTTCTGAAAGTCTGAGAGTGGAGGAGGCTAAAGGTGTTGGGGGGTTGTGGAGGAGGGTACAAAATATCTGGATGTGGAAGAAATTGGTTGTTATATTCTCCAGCCCTAAAGAATTAATTGGGCAATCCTTATCAGTGTGTTTCAGGTGGAGAAGTAGTGAAAGTGATGGAGAGACAGGGCTTTTTGCTTAGTTGCAGAGCTTGGAGGGAGGCGGAATGGGCAACACAAAGATTATGAGAAGAAATACTGTAAATTCCCTCCCTAACCAAAGTGAACAGTCAGGCTCAAAAGAAATGGATGAATAAAAATATTTCATATAAAAATTTTTGTTTCTCTGCTTGATAAGACTGTTTACAGCTCATAATGCCATATATCAAATTACCTCAAGTATGTGGCTTCATTTTCTTCACAAGATAACCAGAAATGTTGTCAGCCTTGTTTGACAGAAAGGGAATTATGGCAAAAAGAGACCAGATGACATGCCCAGAGTCAGCCACGAAGTCTGTGGCTGAGGTGGGAAAGGGTCAGAGTCCTATCTTTTTTAGATGACATAACTGCAAGATCACAGTTGCTTTCCTAAATGAAAATCATATTTTCATAGTGATGAGTCTGAGCTACAGTGCCCAAATTGTGATCAAAGCTTTGGATCCCTGGCATCTAGGGCATTCAAAACATTATTTCAGCATGATTCATTCCAAAGGAAGAGGCCAGCCACCACACTTGGATCCAGATTTTCAGTTTTTGAAGTGGTCAGTACTAAAACAGTGGTTCTGACAGCACCTGCCCAAACTTGGTCAGGTCCCCTTTGTGCCACCATTAGCTTCAAGAGATACAAGCCCTCCAAACAAATGATAACAACCCATATGCTTGTGACCTGGTCATAAGACCTCCTAGGTCATAGTCCTTCTATTGCTTGCTGTGCTTGCTTGCTCCTCCTGTGCTTGCTCCTACTTTGAGCAAGTCCAGTAACAGCACGTATGCAGCCATAATTCCAGCCCCAATGAGTTTTTAGGCTCAGGAGAATAGGGAGGAAATTCCACAAGCACAGCCACTACAAGATTATCCAGAAGAGGGAGTGCATAGCATACATACACGTAAAGCTGTATTTTGCTGTACTATGTCCTCATTGCAGAGCGTAGAGGCTCTGCAAACATCCAGCCCATTTTAGACTCTGCCACATGCTCAGTGCTGCATACAGCTCAGTGAAATACCTACTGCACAGCTCATCCAACAATATATCACTCCTCTTTGCTGTGTGTCTGAGATTTTTCTTGGATGTTTTTAAATTAAAAAAATATTTATTTTTGCTTTTTGATAAGCTTGTTTTACATATTGGCTTGCAGTCAAAATTAATTTCTGAAGCTACAATTTAAGTAAGTGTGGTTCCAAGTCCCTTATGATTGTTCTTGCTCCATGATTGGATAAGTAACTTGTAAGAAGTGTTGCAGAATGCAAATTCAGAGTTAATTGCTCAGACTTATTCAAGAGTGAAGTTTATAAATTCCCTTTCTGTGAACAACAGATTTTTTCCAAGTAGAACTTCCACTTACATTTATCTGGTTTTGCAACTACAGACCAAAATGGTACCTAGACAGTGTTGTAGGTGCCCTTGACAATTAAAAATGCAGTCGACCACAAGAACAAAGCCACAGGCAACCACCATGTACAGTAATTAACCAGTTAGACCTAGATTATGAAAAGGAAGCAAGAAATGGGCAGGCATATTACAGCAAGTTTATAAAGAAAACAATTCTGATAATGTTTTCATGTTTTTCTTATTTTCTACATTGAGACATGTCCTCTCCCTCCCCCTCAACACACACTGTTCAATATCCTACTGAATACATTCTTTTTATATTGCACTAAGTCTCTGACCTTGGTTTGACTTTTTTCCATTTTGCTTATCTTCGTCCTTCTCTCTAGTTAAGGGAAAACCCCACAAGACTTAATTTTGAAAGAAGGATTGAAAGGCTATATTAACTTTGTTTAGCTCCCAGTAATAATATAAATAGTAATAACAGGATTCTTTAAATGATTATTACCTGGTTTTGTGTGCCTTCTCTACCTAACCTTTCTCTTTTTTTTTTTTATGTCTTTTACAGATTATCAAGAGCTAGTATTCTGTTGACTTTTGTTATTCATTAAAAATGAAGTTCAAGGTCATTGTAGCAACAACTGATAAATACATGTTGTTGTTATGGTTTTGAAAATAAATAGCTTCCATTGTAGTGCAGTGAGTAAGATTTTGAAAAAAAAATTGAAAGAGACTTCCTGCCTGTGCTGGATTATTAAGCAATTCTATGCAAATGGGTTAAAAAGAAAGTCACTGCTGTAATTTAAATTATCAGTACAATATACTGCTTTATGTTGTTCAGCTTGCACCCTCTTTCTACAGAGGAACCAAAATAGCAAGTTCAGGTAACAACTCCTGCTTATCTCCAGCAAGGTAAATAACTGAGGAAGTAGTAAATTTATTAACATTGTTTCAGCTTTGTTATCAAGCCCTGAAAAGTTTAAGGCCCAGGTCCAAACTGGATTCACCGACCTCTGACTACACGAGGAACAGAAGGAGCCCAAGAAAGGCACAGACTGACATGCTAGGCAGCAGCAACCCAGAGGCATCTCTTAAAATGGTTCTTATTGTGGAAGGTATTGACTTCTTTAGGAGACTGGGAGAAGAGGCAGCAATGGCTTCTCCTTTCATCTACCCCTAGCACACCAGGCAGTTTGCTAGCTGTACACATAAGCGGGCCTGCGTTGTGATTCCTGGACCAAGGGTCAGAGGGCAGGGAGGCATCTGCCAGCTGGGAACCTGAGGGTCTTCTGACTCCCAGAGGCTGTGCAGGGCAATGATCGCATCCAGTGCAGGCTGGTGCTGAGCACACAGGTGAACCCTAAGCAGTAACGGACAAGGCACCATGTAGCAGTGGTTTAACAGCCCAGGCTCTGCTGTTTGACACAAGAACTAGCAGAATATCTATGGACATCTGGAGAGCAGGAGATACATGCCACTCTATGCATGTTTCTTTTCCCTTTTAACAGGCCTAAGTCAGTAGCATTGAAAGAACAGATCTTCCAGGGTGCTTTTTAGGAGAGAGACAGCAGTAGATTTTGCCTGCTGATACAGACAAAGTTGTTCTGACTTGTTTACATGAAGCTCCCGAGGTTTTTCCGGCCTAAGGATGACTGGGCACACACAACAACTTGCACCATAATGCTTGGCAAACATACTAGCTTTTGTTTAGTAGTGTCCAAAGGACTAATAAACCACTTAATTATTTGCAATCAAACATACAGTAAAGTCATCTACAATAGCATTCAGCATATCAGTTTTGTCAACTGACTCAACCCTTCACTGTGGTTGGTATGAATGAGGTGGAAGTTCAAAGGCTTGCTGATAACAAAGGCTGAAAAAAAAATCCTCCTCTGTTTGTATGTATCAGTTTATTCAAACAAAAGAAGGGAATGGCAGTAAATGACACTAGTTGAATAACTAGTATCCATAAGAACAGTCATGGAAAATGACAAAACTAGAACCCAGTGTCACAGAGTGCTGGAATCCTGGTATGGAGCAATGAATTACCCTCACCTGACTTTGATTTCTTCAAAAGACAAGGGTATGTTGTTCCTTTTACTACCTGCTCCAAGGATTGATTTGCTAATTTTCTAGAAGCTGAACCTGTTTCCAAAAAGAAGCAGTTGTTATTTTTATTTTACTTAGTGGTTGAGCTAAGGTTCAGGTGAAAAAAAAAACCTAAACATAAAATCCACACCATGGTGGCATCCAGTGCAAGGTTTTCTACAGGACTTTCCCATGAGGAGAAAGCAAGTCCCTACTTGTTGACCAAATTTCTGGACTGAAGTATAGGAAGAACAAAAAGCTACAGAACATCTTGTTACACAAACCAGCTATTCTTAGCTTAACTTCGGAGCTGAAGCTCTCTGTATAATCATTATAGTCTCCTGAGCTACTCAAGGCATCTACCTTAGAGACCTCTCTCCTATTGAGCCCAAAGGGTGTCTTGGTTCATAGGTTACGGTCATACCTTCCACAAATACTTATAAAATAGTTCTTTGGAATACCCTGCAGTTTTGAGCTCTTTCAGTTTCTTTACTCCTTGAGTTTTTGCAGGGATTTGCATACCCATGTTAAAAGCAGGACAATCTATTTACCTGTCTGATCTGATAAGAAAATTCATTTCCTGCTAGAGTAGGATTTTTATTTTTTTTTTAAATATGAATACATGATGCTGGCAAAGTAGCCATCAGAGATAATGAAGTATTCATAAGTCCTGGGCCCTTGATTTTAACCAGCAAGAAGATACTAACACTGTCAGTTTGTATTTTATCTTTTGTTTTCAAAGTTGTCAAGTAAACTTAATGCTTCCACAGAGATTCATAGCATATTTGAGGTCCTACAGGTTGTTTGAAAAAAGAACTACGAAGACTTCAATGTACCTTTCTTTCCCTTTGTAGTCTCCAAACAAACAGTACACAGAAAGGTTAAACCAAGATAAGGAAGAAAGAAAACAAAAATTCCCACTGTACAGTTGTTTGCACAATTCCCATCTCACATGTTTGGAAGGACCACAAATATCAGATGTACCAGTGCTCTTGGAGAGGGTTTGGGAATCTTGGTGTTTTTTTGTTTTGTTTTGTTTCGGGGTGTTTTAGGAGGCCTTAAGAGCCTTACCCCCAGCCAGCAAGGGACTCCACAAAAAAACCAAACCAAAAATAGCAACAAAAACTAACCTCCCACACATATCCCTGTTCTTTGGATTTGTATGTTTCTGGGGGGGCATTTTTTGCTTTTTAAATAGATTATTTGCTAATTTTCCAGAATGACACAAGACATTCAGTGAAGAAGATCTGTGCCTTATCTGCAAAGCTTAGGCACCAGAGCAATAAAATGCAACAACTAGCATTTCAATTCTCCAAGCAATTTCATTATTCCAACTCTACAGTAGATCTTTGACTTTGCAGAAAGTCTTCTTTCATTGGAAATCTACTCGAACTACCAGTTCAGCAATACTAACACATTTGTGGAACAGCAGCATAGGGAGCCCATGAGAAGCAGATAGGATTTTTTTCCTGCCCAGTAACGCATAAGACCCAGTTGAGTGTATTATTTCAGCTAAGAGCTGCTCTGCTGCAATGGCAGTAGCCTATACAGAGTTAGCATTCTTCCAGGAGCGAAAGCCAAAGTAACTACCACAGCTTTAAGGGAGGAGACTATGTATAAGTGGGTAAACTTGTTAAAAATAGAGAGAAAGGACAGCTAACAGAGAAATACTTGCAGGTTTTCTGACAACTTAAGAGCACTGTACTGGAAGTACAAAGCAAATGTTTATCAAAAAAGTTTGACAAAGAGATAAGAGAAAAAGGCATGGTCAAACAGAATAAGGGAAGTTATTAAGCAGGCACCCTTCAAAAAGCTGAAGTCAGGTACAAATGAGGACAACAGGAAGTACTGCAAACTGTGGCAGGTTAAACGTAAAACACAAAACAAAACAAAAAAAACCATTATGGCAGGCCAAAAAAATTTTTTTGAGGAACAATTTGTAAAAGGCAGAGAAGAGGTTATTGAACAAAGACAAAAATGAACTGTGACCTGACATCAGGATCAGATCTTGTTCATGCAACAGACTGGTGACAGATTCTGAAGGATTTCAGTGATGTGATTGATGGAACTATGGCATGTAGAATCTCTCTTGAAACAAGGTGCCACTTGTGTGGCAAGTAACACACCAACTTTCAACATAGGTATTAATAGAGGTCTGGAAAACTACAGAGTAGGATATCTGACATCTGAATCAAGCCAATTAATTTCAAAAGCTTTTGATTTTAAGACTAAGATCATCTAGAGGATCTGAAGTCTGATAAAACTCAGTGTAAGGCACAGCGTTCCTGTGGTCACATTGGTCTGTGTGCTTCTCCTCAAAAGTGGATGGCTATGGATTGGAACAGGTGGATTTTGTATATTTTCCAAAGGTAACCCCCACCTGCAACAGTTTTACAGTAGTACAATCTTGAAGTGACAAAGGCATAAATTACTATGGCTAGTTTACTGGTCTCTGAAATAAAGAATAATTTCTTCTTCTCTTTTGACTTATCCTGGCAGCGTTGCAGGCATTGGTTTTAATGTTTGATTTTGGTAGCTTCAAGGTGCCACATACCAGAGCCATTCAGAAGATTCATGTTTCTCCAGTAACTTTTGAATACGTATGTTAGTGGGTTTGTTTTCTTTTTCTTTTTTTTAAAGAAGTAAGCTCCTCCAGTATTGACACATGCATTCTGTCTCATAACATTATTTAGAACTAGTTCTTCATGTTTTGTTACGTGTAGAGCAATTAAATATACTTAAAGAACCAATATATTTCATATTCAATTTATTCTGGTTGGAGTCTGTTTCCCACAAGTTATAAGAAAGCATCAGGTCTTGTTCTGCACTTTTCCCCAGCCATGATTACGGTTAACACCTAGGAGAAACATTCAAAATCAGCTTGTACTGTTGCTAGTGAAAGTATCCATCTGAAAGATTACTAGCACAGCATTAGACAGCTGCTCACAGGGATAAGAAATTGCTGGAAACAAGTCCACTCAATAGTTATATTACAAATATCAGAGTAGCTAGATGTAACCCCAAGCTGATGTAGGCTTGTTTTGTAAGTCAGACTCTTGGACAACAGAGATTGATTACACTTTATCAAGTCTTTCTTTGGTGCCCAATTTAAAATTCATACCAAACTTGGTCCATGAAGATGGGTCCATTTATAATTTTTTCCTCCTTATTAATAGATCATAGATATGATATGAGATCACCTTCATTTATTCTGTCTAGTTATACTTGAGTTCTCTTGATTTTATATGGATCAACAGCAGTTGGGAGCGGGGGGGGGAAGTATAAACTTGTTCAACAAAAGATCAGTGTTGCTACATCCAGGATGCTGAGAGCACCTGGGTGCCTTTATAGTTGACCCTGTGACTGTGTGTAAATGGTTTTAATAGCTGTTATAATTACACAGAATTAAAATGCGCTATAAATTTGTGTGCAACTGTATGTATTTCATCTGCTATTTTGAACAAAATGGGTGTGGAAAGAAAAATACTGGGGAAGTTCTCCTGACATTTAAAAAAAAAGAGAGAGAGACTAATTAAAGTAAACATACAAAGCCTTAGTCATGTGAGTAATCCTTTCCCCTGCAAATCATTTTATTGACGTCAGGTGACGCTCCTTGTGTGAGGCAGGATTACTTATGTGACCAAGGGCTTGCAGGATTAGGTCCAAACATTATTCTGGAAAGAGTCCTCATAGGTCTCCAAGATAATCTTAATTATTTTGCCCTTTGTAAAGTACTCATTCAGCTGAAATTCCCTCATAAATTCAATTTCTCTTCTGGGTTTTCTATGACCTTTCTATTGGTTTTTAGTTATTTTCTTGCAGTCATAGTGATTGGAACAGCGACCTGAGGTTTAATTCAGCAACATAAGGTAACCCTGTTGCAAGAATAGCTTGCACTAAACTCCTGATATGTCTGGGTTTAGTTCACCATTATGAGAATCAGAGTTTATATACTGTCTCTCACTGAGTCCAAGCAATGCCAGTATATCTCTATTTCCCTTGAACTGCTTGTCAAATTATTACATCATAAATGCAGAAATCTGGCTCGCAGAAGGCTTTAAAGCTTTTAATATAAAAATGACAGAAAAGAAAGTCTCCTCATATAATTTCAATCATATTATGCCTCTATAGTAAAAAAAGATAGTCTGTATTTTAACAACACTTAACACATATCAGTAATGTACCCTCATAATAAAGTCACATATCATATTCATCCTTTTCCTACTGAATTTTCAGCCTTGCTCTAATCTTTCACTATTTCATTATGAATTGTATAGCAGTATATTTGGAAGATTACTACCACCATCTTAGCTCAATAGTGTATATGATTTTTATTATGCACAATGGAAAAGAGACAATAGGTTTTTTAGTTTAGAAACTATCTGCTTTGACACTTGTTGAGGTAGTGTTGGCCCTTAAAATTGAGTGTACTAAATTATCCACCTACCAGAATACTCTAGCAGAGTGGATTATATTAAAGTGTTTACACTGTGGCACCTTGGACCCTCTCTTAAGCAATAAAAGGGAGCTGGGCATGTCCTTGTGTTCCCATCCGGGCCTGGACACAGGACCTGTGGATGTGTGCATGTTTATGTGCCTCTGCGCTGTGCACTCAACTACACAAGTTTTCCCAGAAACGGGACAGTTTTTAGTTCTCTTCTTCTGTCTCCTGCTGTAGTCCCAACATTCAACTTAGTTCCACTACGAGGTTTAAGACGATGGAGAGAAAACAAGAGATCATGCTAGTGTGAAAGAGTAGAATTGTTCCCAGAGCCAGTTTTAAAGCAAGGAAATGAGAACTTCTGCTCTGATGGATCTTGCAGAATACACCTTACATGGCCTCAAAACAAGGCAGCAGAAGATGGCCTCTTAGAGGATGTTTTGTTTTAATCTCGACACAGAAGCAAAGTATGTGCTGGCATCTCTTGCTAATTAAGTCATCATCTAATGTCCATTATCCCCAATGGCCACACAAAAAACTGTTGATCAAGTTCAGGATACACTCAAAGATTATAGTTAGGTGGTTTCTGTGTTCATTAGGATCTGGGCTTTCTTCCTTTCGGGGTGAGGGGGAGTGAGGGGCAGAATGATGGGAAAAGAGCCTTTTGTTCCAATAACCAACAACTTTGTCTGAATTGCAAACAAAACTTGACGATGGCAGCTCATGAGGGATGGAGCTGACAGCAAACTTCACCCTGATGGAAGCAATGCAGCCCATTGGCACAGCGCTGTACCTCTCTCATCCCATGGGAAGTCAGTCTTCCTAGTCCTGTCCCTTAGCAGTGCTCCGTGGAAGATTGGTATTCCTTCATTTTTAGCATAGAAGATTATGTACAAAGCAAGAATAAAGATCCAGGAAACTTCAGTCATAGAAAGTTATTTATACAAAAGGAATGGCCGCACCGCATTTGAGGTTTTCTGCTCGAGTGAATATTCTTTTTAGATTTGTGTCAAATGTGGTATCTCCTTTGCTAAGCAAAGAGACATGTACACAATCCTAACCAAGGGCAAGACGGGATGAGGAACAACAAGGCACTTAACATTTCTGGAGGAATTCATATCTAGAAGAAACTCAGGTGGCACAAATCCTCATCACTGCTAAAATGAGCTTCTAAATTACAAGTTTCTGCCACTGCAACACTGGACCCTAGTCTCAGCACAAGCCAGAGGAAAATCACTCTCAATTAAGAATCCATTTTCTTATCAGCTGGATTCCCTGTGCAGTTTCAGGTTTACTTGTCCTTAAACCAGATGCATGTAGGGTAATTTTTTGACCTGCAGGAGTGACTTCTGGTATACCATTGGTATGTAATGTAAACAATGTAAATGTTGGCTAATGTCACAGGAGTAAAATGTAGCAACACTTCATCCTTGCACCTGCAACCAAACACACCAACTCCTCTGTTAAAAACATAGATGTGCAGAATGGAGTATTCAGCACACAGCCTACTGTGCCAGATAACACTTAATGTATTTCATATGATGACAAGGCTGTTTAAAACTAACCCTAACCAGATGCAGGGGTTTTGCATTGTAACAGCTCAAGAAAATACAAAGGGAGTCTAACTGTAAAATTTGGATCCATATCTAGACGCAAAAGCTAGATGCCCTTGTATTTAGAGATGCTCATATCCTGATTTTGTTTTTTTTTTTAAAAAGAATCACTTGCTAAACACAGATTAGACTTTAGATCAGAGTTTCATGTACCTACAACCTACCCATTTAAGACTGGTGAACAGTGAGACATTGCATTTATTATTAAAACTAAAATGTAGACATATACGTGTCAGAGTGAGGAAGATGTACCTGAAAATGCAGTAATTTTTAATGGGTTTAGAGGGGGAAAAAAAATCCCATCTTGCATAGAACTCATCACAAAGGATGATAAAACACCTCATGGACAGACAACAGGCAATTGATGCAGAACTCCTGCAAAACAAGCACCTCTGCTGAGGCTCAGATTCACTGCATGCTTTACGATGTATTTCTCCTGAGAATAGCAAAGCACTAGTGCTGCCATCTTCACAGAATCACAGAATCACAGAATCTTTTGGTTGGAAAAGACCTTTAAGATCATCAAGTCCAACCGTACCTGCCCACTACTAAACCATGTCCCTAAGTACCTAAGTCCAACCTGACCTTGGATGTTTCCAGGGATGGGGCCTCCACTACCTCTCTGGGAAACCTGTTCCAGTGCTTCACCACCCTCATTGTAAAACATTTCTTCCTTATATCTAGCCTAAATCTACCCTCCTTTAGTTTAAAACCATTAGTCCTTGTCCTGTCACAACAGGCCTTACTAAAAAGACGGTCCCCATCTTTCCTATAGGCCCCCTTTAAGTACTGAAAGGCCGCAATAAGGTCTCCCCGCAGCCTTGTCTTCTCCAGGCTGAACAACCCCAACTCTCTCAGCCTGTCCTCATAGGAGATGTGCTCCAGCCCTCGGATCATTCTCGTGGCCCTCTTCTGGACTCACTCCAACAGCTCCATGTCCTCCTTGTGCTGAGGGCTCCAGAGCTGGACGCAGTACTCCAGGTGAGGTCTCACCAGAGCCGAGTAGAGGGGCAGAATCACCTCCCTTGACCTGCTGGCCACGCTTCTTTTGATGCAGCCCAGGATACGGTTGGCCTTCTGGGCTGCAAGCGCACACTGCTGGCTCATGTCCAGCTTTTCTTCCACCAGTACCCCCAAGTCCTTCTCTGCAGGGCTGTTCTCAATCCCCTCATCTCCCAGCCTGTATTGATATCGGGGGTTGCCCTGACCCAGGTGCAGGACCTTGCACTTGGCCTTGTTGAACCTCATGAGGTTTGCACAGGCCCACCTCTCCAGCCTGTCCAGGTCCCTTTGGATGACAGTCCTTCTAGTAAAGCTTCCCAGCTGTGCCTACTTGCCAGGAAATGCTATTTTCTCTTGGATTCTTCTCATTCTCCCACTTCTTGGGAAAAAAAGTAGGAGAGTGAGCAATTCCTGTTACTCCCATCTTCTCCAAAGGTGGATTTTAGTGATAAATCCATAAGTCATGGCTTATATTTACACAAACCACTGTGAACCCTAAAATGAACACAGTTCTTTAAGCAATTTGATCAGTGTCACAGAATAAGCCTGCAAAAGAGTCAAGAACAAGTATTCAGGACTGTCACTTCCAATCTACATGGCATTTAATTTCATTTTTTATATCATTGTTTTGCTGGGGGGGGAGGCGGGTTTAAGGTGTTAAATGCTGTAATTCTGCCCCAAATGGCAATACTCCACATGTAAATGCAAGTGGGGAAAAAAAGAAGTGGAAAATATTTCATAGCACAAGTGGCAAAGCACCCTCTTTTCCACCAAAGTACAGGTTAATGAGCAATACTGAGTAGTTATGGTTTAAAACAATACCATTGGTGATATCTTTGGGACTCAAGAAGCAGTGCAGCTGGTCCACTATAGGTTTAGGGATACTCACATACATACAGTAATACTGCTTGAGCAGTTGGCCAAATGTTTGAAGTGAGCTATTGCATTTTTGCATGAGTCATTTGTTTGTTGTCAGCTTTAGCAGATGAATCAATGACCCTGTGTATCAAAGTCTCTAATGTTGATTTGTTTTATTTTCTTTCTAAAATGTTAAATTGAAACATCTATTCCATTCGCCAGGTAATCTTGCAAATTATTAACACTGCAATCCATAATAAAATAAATCATCAACAGAAAAACAGAAGGGTCTTACCAGGACAAAAACAATAATTTAATAAAAACCCAAGCATTAAACACTAAATTATTTCTTTCTAATTTGAGTTGCTTGTATTTCTAGTTAGGAAAATGTGATCCCAAATAAAAAGCTTTCCCAGAAAAGATCATCAGTAGCCCACTCTCTAGCCCCCATCTTTACAAGCTTGAGTTTCTCTGAAAATTGCAAACAGCCTCACTGCAGGAAGAGGGGAGAAGAGCAGGACAGCAAATCTCCCAAAATCTGTGATGCTTATATCATTTCAGCTCAATGTAATTGATGGAAAACTGATCACAATGTTCTTTCTATTCCTCCTTCAATAATATTGTTTAAATTCAGCTAACATCAGTTCAAAGAAACTGTTCATAGACTATTTTTCTGAACTTGTGTTTCAGCTGAACTGATAATTTCTTCCCAAAGAGAGCATGGCTTAGCAGAGTAACCGCATGAGATATTTCAATGCACTATTCTAAAAGAAAGCATCAGACTCTGAAAATATTTTCCTTCTGGGACCAACACACTTATTTATATTAATATAACAAAGAAAACATTTGCTGTGAGAAAAAGCCTTCACTGTATTATGAACATAATAAATTAGGGCCGGTTGTTTAGAATTCTAGTTTCATTTAGGCCACTAAAATAAATCCGCAAACATTTAATTTGTCTGAACTCTTAACTATTTGTTCTTTCTCTGAGGACATTAATGAAGTAAGACCTAAAGCTCCCACACATACTTCTGTTTCTTTCTATTTACCTTTGATAAATAGAAAAGGGTCTGATCAGGAATGCCCTGTGCAGAGCTTTCAGTATTGGCCTTCCTCATTTTACCAAGCTCTTTAGGGACAGACAAAAATCCTAAAAAGTTAAGATAAGGCTCCAAACAGGATTCAAGTCAGCTCTAGTTTTGATATTGAATTCAGAACTACATACAAGTCTCTTTCTCCCTTTTAATATAAGTGCAGGCTTTTTAATGAGATTTTCAACTGCCTCTACTTGGATGCACAAATGTGCAAAGTAATGCCATTTCAGGAGCACTACTTCCAGGCTAGACTTAATTTTCAGGCTCAAGGAATGCAAGTCAGAGTGGGCCCTGTGACACTTATGTTTTGTGAGAAATACACTTCTGGTGTGGCCATTTCCACCCCGAGTACTCAGTCTCCAGAGAAGCCAGTTTGGGATTATCAGTGACTTGACACAAACTGAGCTCCCGTTAGCTGTCTGTGCCTGATCCTCACTCCAGTCACCAATCTAGTATTAATTATCGGCATCTATATAAGTTTAGAGCCAACAAATATGAAATAATAGCTACAGAGAATGAATAAGAGTTTCAGCAACCGGACACAAGCCTTTCAGGACATCCTACCTTACAAATGCTGAAAAAAATGGACACCAAGGCTGGTTTTTATTTTGTAGAGCCATTGGCTGTCAGAAAGTACCCACTGCCACATTTCCAAACTCTTATGCCAAACTTTGTCTAAGAAGGGGAAACAGTGAAGAATATCTTTCAAAAGGTAGCGTTAACATTGATTTACTACCCAATGTATTTGCATAACAGCTAAAAAAAGCAGCATGCAAGAAACTTCATCTGCAAATTAAGGGATTTCCTCTATAATCCTCAGTTTGCTTTAGATTTATACTTATATAGTAAAAGGAATATCTTTGTATAACTAATTAGCTTTACATTATTGCAACGGTTCACTTCCCTTCATGAAAAAAAGTTTTCCGAGTTATTTTTCTTTAACACAGCAAATATTGATATATTTCATAAGACTGAAAGCCTCATGTATTTTGTCTTTCTGCCTCATCTGACTCATACACGTGGCCTATATAATGTGTCATGCCTGTTACAAAAGTAAATTTTTAATCAACTGCAGTCTTAGTGACCTCCTTTGGAGCATTCAAAGTACAATCCAAGCTTGGTTTACATATTGATAGGTCACTCCAGAACAAGATCAGTGAGCCATGGAAGTGTTTGCATATGAAACTGAGCCAATAGCATATGCTGCCAACAGTTGATCATATTTAAAAACATCCTGAGCATGCATGGTAACTACCTTTGCTAGCTGAGCCCGGCCCAGACCCCCTCCAGACAGTCATCGCTCCGTTGCAGGTAGATATAGCTGTGCTTCACATGATTTTCTCTGGATCCAGGCTGAATCCACTCTGTTTATCCTCAGAGGTCTTTCAGGCATGCCTGAACACAGACCTCTTGTCCAAGAGCTTTCTATAGACATGTGTACCTATAGTCAACTTTGGTTCCCAAAAAACAGGGACTCAAACACCTACACTATAGAGATATACACACAAAAACTCAACTTACCTCTTCAGGCATCTGGCAGCATATAGTATCTTTAATACCAGTGGGAACTACTGTGTGTATCACAGTAGACAATCAACTGATGTACACATGATATATGTAAAACTGTCAGTGGAGAGTCATCCTCACTTCCTACCACCCTGAGATGTGGCAACTACCAAGGAAAGCCAGTTACGCTGTAGCACTGAAGGAAAGGAAGCAAGGCAGAGGACATGCTGGGCAGCAGTGACACACAGCACCATCTCCCAGGCCAGGAGCAGCAGGAGGTTTCCACTACATTTGGAAATGGCTTCTTTTTGGAAGCCTGGGAGCCAGAACTGAGCAGCCCTAAGGACACTCCATGCACCTCGTAGGGGAATGGCTGCCTAGTTTGTCCTTAAGTGCTTGTACTCCAGGGAGAAATGGAGAAGCCAGGCATACAAAAACTGTATAATAAAACCTATAAAACCACTGACATATTATAGCAAGAAAGTCTTATTAAAACAAATGATACAAGCATAAACAGACAGATCTACACAATGGCAAGGGAAAATATGAGCACAGACTCCTCAAAGTAAATCAGAAGTTTGCTCTTTCTGCAGGTATCATAGATTATCCCATAGCGGTTCTTGGACACTGTTGTAATATTTCTGTCTTGAATGCAGACTAAGCAGAAATATGGTTTCTTCTGTTTATTGGAAGGATTTCCCCAAACCACTAGCAGATTTATTTTATTTTATAGAAGTTTATACAAGGCTACTCTCTACAGCTAGGAAGCAAGATGGATGGAAATCTTGCATTTCCATGTCTTTAGCCAGCTTGCTGTTAGCTACTTTCAAAGTGTCCTGAACATCTGATGAATGGCAAAAATCCAGACTACTAAATAAAATTGGATCTACTTCAATGCTAATTGAACTATGCTACCTACCACCACTTGTTTTTGTATACAATAGATAAGTAGTACAAATAGTTTTGTGGAGTTGCTATGGGAATAGTCTATTTCTGTTACCCTTCTCAAGGCTGCACAGCATGTTCCCTCAGCTTCACACTTAACCTACTCCTTGTGCTAACATTGTGTTGATGTTTTTAATCACCTGGAATATATTTGTTTTAATGACCCATATCCTGATGTCAACCTGGCCACAAAATAAGCAAGTTCATAAAAAACTGCTGGGAAATAGAAGGTACGAGTTCAAAGACAGGAATTTCTGTTTTGCCTGGTTTAAGGCTGTGCTGGCAGGCTTCTAGGGAGCAATGGTTGCATCTCGTTTACACAAAACTGAGCAGACAAGCCCTTCCTACCATATGCATTTGAAAGCCTGCTATCAAGTGGGCCACCTGCCCGGGGAAACGAGCAAGGCAGGCAGAGAACTGTTATCTGGAAAGGTCATTTTTCCCATAGTGAGGAGGACAGCTAAAAACTGCCCCTCCTCCTCATGTTTTGTTTTCAGTTTGAATCAAGATTGCACTCTTGAAAGTGCCAGATCCACTGCCAGAACTTGTAAATACTCATATTTCCTTTTAAATATTTACAGTGGAACAGAAAACATCAAAAGTTTGGTCCCTTTTCCCAAAAAGTGTGTACAACCACTGTGCAGTTACAACATTCGTGGAGTTTTGGACTCACCTCACTCCCATCCAGGACATATCTCTGCACAGAGCTGGGCTAAACCATTCCCTTATTTTATACAGATTACTACATGAGGCCTCTCCAATAAAGTACAATATGTGTTGTGCCCTTGCAGATATGGGCTGTTTATGTAAGCTTGCTAAAACAGGATTTGATCTGCAGTGTGTTGAGCAACTACCCCACTGTCTTTAAAAAAAGGGTAAAAGGAAATCTGAGGTAATGTATCAGTCAGTCAACCTTTAATCCCTTGAAAACTCATGCACAAACAAATACTAAACAAGAAGACAAGTTAATTTAAAAAAGGCAACAAGTTATGTCAAAGCAATGTACTTACTTTCTTGGATGGGGCAAGAGGTCCAGTGGCAGAAGGGGAAGCCACAGAGGTGTCTTCCCCTGACTTGGTAAGGCACATTCCCACAGGACTTTCTCATAAGGAACTATTGCCCAGAGTGCAGCTACCAAATTACAGATGTGAAACTGACTGAAAAAAATTCCTTTCCAAATGTGGCCATCAGTATATTTATTA
>VYZW01025338.1:0-44263 GCA_013401315.1 Balaeniceps rex
AGGAGAACGAGAGAGAGAGAGACAAAACCCAGGGAAAAATAATGAGTGATGCAACCACTCACCACCTGCGGACTGACGCCCAGCCAGTCCCCAAGCAGCGATCGCTGCCCCCTGGCCAACTCCCCCCAGTTTATATACTGAGCATGACGTCATATGGTATAGAATAGCCCTTTGGTCAGTTTGGATCAACTATCTTGGCTGTGCCCCCTCCCAGTTTCTCGTGCACCTGGCAGAGCTTGGGAAGCTGAAAAAGAAAGTCCTTGACTAGCCTAAGCACTACTTGGCAACAACTAAAACATCAGTGTGTTATCAGCATTCTTCTCCTACTAAATCCAAAACACAGCACTATGCCAGCTACTAGGAAGAAAATTAACTCTCTCCCAGCTGAAACCAGGACAGACAGGCAGGAAGGGAGCAATACATGATGTGGTGTTAAAGGAAAGGCTGTGAGAAAGCCATCTGAAGGAGATGTTCCTGAGCACTCTGGAGGCTGGGCAGAAGGTAGCACCTACAAAACTCCCTCCTGTCCTTTCTCCTACCACCCTCAGTGAAGCAGGGGTCTGAAGAAGACACCCTCCTCAGAAACTTGTTGTATGCTTTTAAATACCGACCAACCATTAAAGCTAAAAGGTTGTAAGATTTTTACTTTTATTAGCTTTTTATTTCCTATGGTGCTCCTATTATTTTCTTTTCTAAATAATCACATGTAATATAAATTTTAATTTTCTTTTCAGCTAAAGGAAATTTCTTAGCTATTTGTAAAGCAAATTATACTCTCGAAATTGTCTTGTCCATCTACTGTACCAAGTTCATACTGTAAAATAAAATGTTCTGTATTTTTTTTGTTTAAATGAATGCCCCTTAAAACATTAATGTTCTTAATATACATAAACTCTTTTTCAACTCATTTAGTTCTAGTATTTTTACATATCTTCATAAAAAAAATATCATGTTTGTCAGTTGTTATACCTTAATCATCATAGCTATTTAGAAAGATTGTATGATATACTAAGAGTAAGCATATAGAATTATAATTCTGCAAAAAGAAACATCAATACATCACTTCATAGAATTAATTTCTAGCTGTATATTTCTTAAATAACACTAAACAGCACCTTTTCAGAAAACATTACTGTACTTTTTAAGAGATTTATTGTAGTTGAAACAAACTATTTATCAAGAATTTCTGTCATAAAGAGGCATGAACTGTTGTTCTTTTGTGCAACATCATGTCATTTGTACAGCATTCTTCACGTAACTAGTCTGCAGGATGCTTTATAAGATCAGATAGAACAGAGAATCACAAAAGTCTTCAAAATGAGTGACAAAACCAGTAAGAACAAAGAAGGAAATCCAAGTTTGCATTAATTCAAAATCCCTTTAAAAAAAAAGAAAAAGAAAAGTTTTCCTTCGAGTAAACAGAAGTACCAGTTTTCTAATAGTTCCAGTCTACTACTGTATCTGCGATTGATTACAAAATGATTACAAATCTAGTATATATTTTGAGCTTTTACTTTGCCAGAGTTACTGGCATTTCAAAACATTTAGTTTGACAGACAATTATTAGGAAAGAGTTAAATATAATTTGTTATAAATACATTTCATAATTTTAATTTCCATATGGCTGTCTTCTGAGGGCAACATTACATTATGCAAACACAAGACGAAGAAGAAAAAAAAACACACCAGAGAATATGTAGAAACTCTTAGAAATATGATTTATAAGAAGGCCTTTATATTTTATGATGTGAGTGAATATTTATGTGAAATACAGGTGGGACAAACAAATAAAAGGAGACTATCAAGACTAGTTGCCACATAGATGACTGCAAAGTTTTTCAGAGGACAGTTCCTACTTTTTCATCATATCATTATTATTGTCATCATTTTTTGAAACAGTGATCAGGATGCTCAAGTAATTGTAAATATGCAAAGAATGTGTTTATATGTAATTCTGCTATGTTAATAGGATTAAGTTTAACTTCATAAAGGTAAGATATTGAGTGTGTTTTTACAATGATGCAAAGTAGTACCCAGAAACTTCCAGCTTAGCTGAGTGGAGATTTATTTTTTGTAGCACAGAGAAATCAGCTCAGTCTTTGAATTCATCTGTCCTCCCAGTGCTGTAAAGGAGCAGAAAGCAGCAAAAGAAAGATATATTCTATGATGTCACTTTTCTGCAGGTTTGCCACCCCTTACACTCCAAGTGCCCTTTTTCTCTGATTCCATGCATTTTGGAAACCTGAGCTCTATGTGGTACCTATTTATTGCTTAAAACAGCCTTAAACATTATGAAGTTTATGTTGTGACCTGTGTTTGACCTGTACAAATAAACATTTCTAAAAAACTGAAGCGATTTTTAATGGGCCCTCCTTTGAAGTGTTATGAGAGACTACCAGCCCCTTTACAGATCCTAACCTACTACTTCTTTTTCTATGTTATGTCTATGTGAGCTTGTTTAACCATATGTCATGTTCACTTCACAGTCAATTCCATATTGTTCCAGAGCATGTTTGTTTATTGTCTACATTATTCTAGACCCAGTCACTCCAGCTTGCTCTGGGAGAGCACTAAGAACCTTTCTAGTGATGCAAATCCCTGGCATGTTTATTGGTGCTTGTGTGTGCAATTGTGTAAATTATTATTACGTGCTTTTTCACTTACAAAACACTGAATGCAGACAGCTTTAGTCTTGAACTTCAGCTACAGTCAGTATAGCAATCTCACTACTCTTTCTTCATTGCAGACCTAGATAGAATGCTCATTCTGCCTTGTATAGAAGAACATTCTGCAAACACATATAAACTTAATACAATTTATGCCCACCGTAAGCACACTACTGTACCAAAAGAGATGGAAACATGCTAACTTTCAAGTGCCCTATACTGTGAAAGTATTCAAAATTTCTTGGACCAAAGTTAGCTCTGTTAAAACCTGCTAGCCAAATGACTTTTTTATTACTTGCAGGAAGCTAAATATCTGGGCTGCAATCCATGGCCTCAAAACTGTAACAATAGCTAATGATTTTCTGCTAGATAACAGAGCTTGGACTGCCTGGACTATGGTATTAATCTCCTCTATCTAAATTCCACTTTGGTCTTTTCTATTTCTTCTTTTTTTCTTTTTCTTTTCTTTTTTCTTTTGTTTTTTCCCCCTAGTAGTACAAAACTTGTGATTCCTAGCACAATTCATACACTGTTTAATGAATATTCAGGTGAATCCCCATCACCAGCTTTGTGTCACTGATTTGTTAACACAAATGTGTTGAAAACAGACTTCTATGAGAGCTTCTCTAAAAATAATTTCCAGCTCCCATAGAATAAATATTTATATGGAATATTACTTGTAGAGCATGAGTGTATTTGGAATCTTGTGGAAGACATTGTATTTGAGGAGCTAGCTTAGGGAAGCCCTGACTGCCATTTTGGACCTTGTGCTAAGGCTTGAGATACCCATATGTTAGCATGAGTGACCACTATATGACCCCAGGTACATAACAATAAAGGGGAAATTTCTGGAAGGCTCTGGATATGTACCGTTCCTGGATACAGATCCTAGATACATGTAGCTAGATCTGCGCTGGTGGGCGTTAAGAAAAAGACCTGTCAAAGTAGATGTATAGTTCTGTTTGTTACACTAGATATAAAGAGCCACAGTACTATGTACGGGGGTGAACCTCTCCACAGATGGGATCTGCACAGTGTGCTGTGGCTATTCATCTGGGGTCCATCTGATGCCGCACAAGAGCGGGATTCCCAGCATCTGAAGGAATATAAGATTTACTTGCTATCTATATTTCTCTTCCTATTTTCTATCATGTTATTACTATTGTTATTAAAGCAGTTTTGTTAGACCTTTTGCTGCTGTGCCTTTCTTATTGAGATCCAGAAAGAACCTTATATCTCTCCTTTTGCAGAACAACGAGTGACAACTGTCTGTTACTCAGAACCTTTCCTGACAGGTTTTCCTGGTAGGTTTTTATCTTCCTGGAATAAGTTATTTTTCCATTAACAAGATTGATATAGTAGGCAATCTTAAAGAGTAGATGAAGTTAGTCTCCAAACTCCAAAAACACCATGTATTCTTTACCAAGTGAAGGACCAAAGTTACTGTAGCCTATACAAGGTGATATGACTATAGAATCATCAAAGTCATTCTGACCATTCATGAAGGACTTTCAAACAAACACATTTAAGTCACCACACCTACAGTCCCCAGGAGGAACCTGAAGATGACCTCTGAGTCTTTGTTGGGTGTGTGCTCCACAGTCTCTTGTTCAGAAACCAAGACAAAATCAAAGCAGTGCACATCTCTTCCTTCAATGGATCCTACCAAGAAGTTAGTGTCAAAGCATAGACAATCCAGGTTCACATGCTAATGTAGTCTGTATATGAGTTTAGCCGTTTATCAACTTTTTAATGCAAACTACAACAGAAACTTCAAAAAACAAATGTTGTTTGCTTGTTTCTTATAATTCACATCAGTCCAAAAAGTGCCTTCCACTAACATCTGAGGGAAAAATAGAGTAAATTCTGGTAACAGTGAATTCTAGACACTCAATAAACTACCACTACCACGTTCCTCTTGAAAATACTGAGAACAAAGAAATTCTCTATTTTCAGGTGAGCAGTTTAAATATTGAGGAGGCAGGTAGGGATATAACTGTATGTTGCTTCCTCTATTCCGAATGTTGTCTACTTTACCTGAGCTGTTTTCAAAGGCTAGATGTATTTTGCATGGGATGAAATGAGGAGGGAATTGTCTGTGTTAGGACTTCTTTTTGTCTATAAAAATTGGTTAACCATTTCCTCATGTTCAGTCACTTGCATAAATGAGAGTCTAATATTGTGTAATCTGTACTGTTCTACTGTCTCAGAGTACAAGTTCTAGTGTAAAGCCAAATCTGAGTGGTTGCATACAAAGCTTGAGAAATATACTATTTTGACTCAATCGCATGTTAAGACTTTTTATTCATTCCACTCCCTTTGAATTGATGCAAACCCAGAAAAACTATGCTGTGATATTGTTCTATATTTGTACCAGTTAGATGTTACAAACCACACAAGCAAAGAGTGCAAGCAGTGGAGAGTCATTATTAAGAGCATTTTTAAGGTAATCCTTAATGAATATATGGGTAGGTATGTATGTTCAGTTTAAAGTTCTATTTTAATGGATCTTAGATATATTATTGTATATATCTTGTTGATGCAGTTGCATATCTAAGATCCATAAAAATACAACTTCCCTTTCTGAAATGTGATCAAAATTAAGACATCATATATGACAAACTATTTGTTGTCCCATATTGCCAGAGTAGTAAGAGTGGCAGCAGAAGTATGAGTATTATAATTTCCGTTTATGACCTAAGAAAGAGTTATTCATCTGATCTGAAGGTTAATTTATTTAATGAGATATATGACACAAGCCTTTATTTCCTTACATTTCCCAGTCTGTGGTTTATTCCTTCATTCATTCACATGCAGGGCTGTAACAATGTGCTGGGTTATAAATGAACATTTTTTAGTTGTATAGTCCATATTCTACTTGTATGTAAATTTGATGATACCATTATAAATTACCTCTTTCTTAAACTTTTTTTTTTCTTTATTATGGTCTGTGGAGATGTACTTTCTATGGTAATGATTAGCAAATTAGGTTAAATTAACCAGTTTCTTGGTTAAGGCCTTTAGATGCTTCAGTCATACTGTTCACTGAAGCAGCACTGTGATGTAATAGTTCTGCATTTATGGTTAAGATAATTTAAATTCCTTTTCCATGGTTATATCATGTCTTCAGTTAGATTTTTCAGTTCCATCAAGATTGTAAAAATGTCAGGTAAAATAAAATGATAGAGTTTGTTACAATGTAGAAGATTTCATCATAGCTCTATTTCACAGTATCACCCCTCCTTATCTTCTCTTATTACTATTTTTGGTATTTTAATGTGAACAGTTAAATTAAAAAAGAAGTGGGGGAAACCAAACCGACTTTTAAGTGCCTTGTTCTTTCCTTTATCACTTCCAGCTTGACTCTGGAATCAATATTATACAGTTTAATTGATTATCACTTGAAAATTGAGGAAAATATCACTTTACCATGGAAATTTTGAAACTTCTTAATAAACTTCCTTTAAAAAATTGTTTAAGACGAGCTATGAAGCATATGAGAATGTGACATGTTTGCTAACATAAACTAAAACTTCTAGTGTAGCTAAATCGAAACCTTCATGCTTGCCCCCTGTATAGTTTTGTGTGAGATGAAAAGGATCCTCACTGGATGCGTATTCTGTGGCCTCTAGATAGAATCACTTAAATTACGTATTTGCTTTTGTCCCACTTTGTAGAAATTCGATGCCATAGGAAGAACACTAACAAACATATTCTGTTTATTGATGCGTAAAAGAAATAAAAGCTACGAAGATTGTCTAGGAAGTATAAGAGTTAGAATGGTGAAAAATCCCAGCAGTAAACCAAAATAAAACCAGTCTTAATTGTGAGACATGAGCTTCAGAGACTGATGGAGCAGGACTGAAGACCTGTTTGACAAAACAGGTTGAAGCCAGCTTTCCCAGGTATCTTCTGTACACAGAGAAATAATCTATACTGCAAGTAAGCATTAGAATTCAGCTGAAGTGGAGGAGTCCTAATTTTTTCAGGATAGTTTCATACTGCGCCATGAGGAGGTGATAACTGTCTCTGTATACACTGTGTGGACAGTTCCAATCCAAAAGTGAGTTTTGGAAACAATAGAGATGGCAGAGGTCTGGAGCTTGACCTTTACATGGGCTGCTGCTTCCAGTGAGGTGAACTGCGCTGGGAGGAACAACCTAGTAGGAAGATAATCATGCACCATGCATGGGGTGGAAAAACTTATTTGGAGGGGGACCTAGACAATCAATGGGGAAACCAACTCTACATCGTGCATATGCTTACAAACTCTTTAAATAAAAAAATGAGGTCTGGTCTGGAAAGAGAGAACTACTGAATTGAGACAAAGATGCTTGGAAATGTATCTACAAATGCATGGGGATCCTTAAGGACCAGCACAGATATACCCAAGACTTGTAACTGTGAGCAGCTGCAGAGCAAAAAACAAACGTGACTTTCTGCTCAACTTTCACAGACTAGCAATGTCCCCAGTTGCAAGAGAATCTGAGACTGAGTGAAGGTGACCATGGGGAAATGGTGTGTAAAAAAATCAATCAGGTTAAAAGCTTTAATCTTATTGGTTGATAAATAAAAAATGTCCAAAATCCACTACAGATTGTGAACTCCTCAGTCTCACCCATGACAGAAAAGCAAAATATTACTTGGAAAAATAAAAAGGGAGTACAAGTCACCAAGGAGATGAAACTTGGTTGGGAGTGACACCTTGGTGTACTAGCAGAAAAGAAGTTCTTCCTCCTACAATTTTTTCTCCTGCATCTGACTCCCCCATACAGTACTGGTCCAGGATTAAATGGAGAGCTGGTTCATGGCAATTCCATCTGTAGAACTTCATAAGTAGAAATTCATAAGTAGAACTTCTTACTTTCTCGACAGGGGATACCCATTATCTAGATATAGCAAATTAACTGCAGAGCTGGGCTGTAAAGAGAAGGATTAAAAAAAAAAAAAAAAAGAAAGGCTGTTATTTTTCTTGTAGGACCTCTGTGTAAGAAAAAGGAAAAATCTGGGCAACAGCAAAAAAGAAGAGATTCTGCATATGGATTCAAGACATTTGTAAGGCTGTGGTTAGATACTGAAGGTGAACAGAGAGATCATGGTGAAGGCAATTGTTCAAGACTATAAGAAGAGTTAAACTGGCCCCATTTATGAGTCTTCTAAACTCTCCCATCATGATGATCTCTAATTCCCTAACTTGTGTGTGTGTGTGTGTGTAAACACATATATAAATATTTATACACATGTTCTGTTGCAAAAATGCTGAAAAAGAAATAAAGTTCAAACTTCAAAAACTTGGAAGATTTCTTTTAGGAGAAAGGTTCCTTGCCCCTACCAAAGTGTTCAGATATTTTATTATTCCATTTCAGTTCAACAGATTGGATTATAAAATGGTTTGGGCCACATTCTCACTATTTAATTCCACAAACCCTGTAGTTCTCTCTGAATGTTGGTGGAATATCCTAGATTGTGAAAAAAGGCATTGAAAAAGGCTCCGAAGCATTTTGCACAGTGTATGTATTAACTCTTTATTAGTTATTACAGCCATGTCTTTTAAAAGCTAATAATATTGGAGACTAAGTCTGTAATTTTACCATAACTCATGCTTTAAACTTCTTTCAGCCTACTTTCCCTTCTTTTACTGACCGCCTTTTTCATCTGGCTATAACGCTTTTTACTCTGAGTAGGAAAGATTGCCTTTTTTAGATCTATTTATTGTTATTCACCAGTAAAAGAACTTTATAGTGTTACAAATTATAGTAGTACCCACCATAATCCAGGAGGAAGCAGTTAACGACCTGCTATGCCACCTGGACACTCACAAGTCTATGGGGCCAGATGGGATCCACCTGATAGTACTGAGGGAGCTGGCAGAGGAGCTTGCGAAGCCACTCTCCATCATTTATCAGCAGTCCTGGTTAACAGGGGAGGTCTCAGACGACTGGAGGCTTGCCTATGTGACGCCCACCTACAAGAAGGGCCGGAAGGAGGATCCGGGGAACTACAGGCCTGTCAGCCTGACCTCTGTACCTGGGAAGATTATGGAGTAGTTCATCTTGAGTGAGCTCAACAGGCACGTGCAGGTCAACCAGGGGATCAGGCTCAGCCAGCATGGGGTCATGAAAGGCAGGTCCTGCTTGACCAACCTTATCTTCTATGACCATGTGACCCGCCTAGTGGATGAGGGAAAGGCTGTGGATATTATCTACCTGGACTTTAGTAAAGCCTTTGACACCATCTCCCACAGCATTCTCCTAGAGAAGTTGGCGGCTCACGGCAGGTGTACTCTTTGCTGGGTAAAAAACTGGCTGGATGGCTGAGCCCAGAAAGTTGTGGTGAACAGAGTGAAATCCAGTTGGTGACCGGTCACAAGCGGTGTTCCCCAGGGCTCAGTATTGGGGCCAGTTCTGTTTAATGTCTTTATCAATTATCTGGATGAGGGGATTGAGTGCGCCCTGAGTAAGTTTGCAGATAACACCAAACTGGGCGGGAGTGTCGATCTGCTCGAGGGTAGGAAGGCTCTTGCAGAGGGATCTGGACAGGCTGGATCAATGGGCCGAGATCAATTGCATGAGGTTTAACAAGGTCAAGTGCCAGGTCCTGCACTTGGGTCACAACAACCCCATGCAATGCTACAGACTTGGGGAAGAGTGGCTGGAAAACTGCCCGGCAGAAAAGGACCTGGGGGTGCTGGTTGACAGCCAGCTGAACATGAGCCGGCAGTGTGCCCAGGTGGCCAAGAAGGCCAACAGCATCCTGGCTTGTATCAGAAATAGTGTGGCCAGCAGGAACAGGGAAGTGATCGTGCCCCTGTACTCGGCACTGGTGAGGCCACACCTCGAATACTCTGTTCAGTTTTGGGCCCCTCAGTACAAGAAAGACATTGAGTTGCTGGAGTGTGTCCAGAGAAGGGCAACAAAGCCAGTGAAGGGTCTGGAGAACAAGTCTTATGAGGAGCGGCTGAGGGAACTGGGATTGTTTAGTTTGGAGAACAGGAGGCTGAGGGGAGACCTTATCATTCTCTACAACTACCTGAAAGGAGGGTGTAGTGAGGTGGGTGTTGGTTTCTTCTCCCAAGTAACTAGCGATCGGACGAGAGCAAATGGCTTCAAGTTGCATCAGGGAAGGTTTAGACTGGATATTAGGAAAAATTTCTTCATCGAAAGGGTTGTCAAGCACTGGAGCAGGCTGCCCAGGGAAGTGGTTGATTCATCATCCCTGGAGGTGGTCAAAAAATGTGTAGATATGGCATTTCGGGACATGATTTAGTAGGCATGGTGATGTTGGGTTGACGGTTGGACTAGATGATCTTAGAGGTCTTTTCCAACCTTAATGATTTGATTTGATTCGATTCGATTCGATTCTAAAATTGATTGTTTATACTTACCCAGTGTCCTGGGTTTGGGTGGGAGAGAGTTAATTTTCTTCCTAGCAGCTGGTATAGCGCTGTGTTTTGGATTTAGTAGGAGATAATGTTGATAACAGAGAGATGGTTTAGTTACTGCTGAGCAGTGCTTACACAGAGTCAAGGCCTTTTCTGCTTCTCACAATGCCACACCAATGAGTAGGTTGTAGGTGGATAAGAAGTTGGGAGGGGACACGGCTGGGACAGCTGACCCCAGCTGACCAAAGGGATATTCCATACCATATGACGTCTTGCTCAGTATATAAACTAGTGTAAAATCTGGCCTGGGATCCCGTGCTTGGGAACTGGCTGGGCATCAGTCAGTGGGTGGTGAGCAATTGCATTGTGCATCACTTGTTTTGTGTATCTTTTATCGTTATTACTATTTTCCCTTTCTTTTCTGTCCTATTAAATTGTTTTTATCTCAACCCACAAGTTTTACCTTTTTTTTCCGATCCTCTCCCCCATCCCACTGGGGAGGAGTGAGTGAATGGCTGTGTGGTGTTTAGCTGCCTAATGTGTTAAACCACAGCACCCAGCTGTAGCTACGGATTTTCCCTTTATGAGATTATTTGTGAAACAGCATCCCATCAGTAAAAAGAGAAAAGAAATGGCAAAGAAAAGAGGAAGCACACATCAGAAGGTACCCTGAAGGGGGGAAATACAGTATAAGGAATGGAGTCTTAAACATCCTTTGGCAACACTTAGATCACAGCTATTACTGCAGGAGGTAGAAACACACTTTAGAAGGCAGCAGAACAACACCTAACAGTTTCCAGATAAAAACTTTCCCTGTGAAGACCTTTCAAGACTTTATGGACAGTAGTCCAAGAAAATCCCCAAAATCAAGATTCCCAAGATTAATTATGGGATAAAGAGAAATAGTACATTGTATTCTTGGAAGATATTCTTGACTGTTAAATTTCAAATAATAAGCGACTCTGTGAAAGAGACAGAGAAACTCTCTCTGCAGACAGTATTCTTGCTGCTGGATAAAGCTGAGTGTCAGAAAAAGCCTAAAGCAATAGATGTCTTGCAGGCAGCCAAAATGAGAGAAAGAGAGAAGAAGCCAGGAAAAAGCATACAGCATAAGGCATAGACCTTGTTCATGAGCACAGCAAATGAATGGAACTTGAATGAACTGGAAATTAATTCACAATATAAAGTGTGGGACTGAAACACTTTAGTACCTTTTTAGAAAGAGTATGCATTATTTGAGAAATAATTCAAGAAAGACTGATCCAATTTGCATCTATTATTATAATGACTATTGGCTCTAAGACTATTTTTGTAATGATAGTGATACTTCTTGGAAAATATTTTAAACCTCAGAGACTAAAGAAACAAAATATGATAGTAAAAGACCTAGTTTTGTGAAGTTCTAGGAAATGGAATTTTAAAATTTATCTCAGGGTTTATGTTCAAAATGAAATTCTCAAAATAACTGAATCAACAGATTTTTAATTTTTTTTTAAAACATTCAATCTGAGTAATAGCTTTGGGATTTCTATATTAGATCAATATTTACAAGTAGCAGAAGTACAAATTAACAGACTTGCAGACAAGGAAGTATATCAGCAAATTTAAACACAAATCAGCCTCTGAATACCATTTCCAATTCTGTAAGTCATATAAACTATTAATCTATCCCCAGACTCCTCAGAAACTGTGAATATTTGAATTTATAAAATGTTATCTTTTTTTTAATTTTTTCAAATGTTTAATTGCACATCTAACAATCACAAAGGACTCCCAACCTGTTCTTTCAATTGAATCTGATTAATTCATACCAAGCCACAATTTTTCTTAGTTCTCTTTTTGCTGCTGATATAGCAGAAAGAGCTCTTCATGTGTCCCTTCAACTCTGCTTGAACTTTGCTTTTCCTATTTGTATCCCTGCATACTCAGGAGATGTTTCAGTATTCTTTCTGGATATCCCATCCTCATTTATACCTCCTGTACACTTAATTTTTTGCGTTTGAGTTCAGTCAGGTGTTCCCTATTCAGCCAACCTGAAGTCCTGTTGCACCAGCTTGACCTTCTGTCCAGTGGTATGGCCCATTCTTGTGCCTGAAGGAGGTTGTCCAGGATCTCTCCTTGATGTCTTTACTCTTCAGGGCAGCTTCTCATAGGAAATGTCAACCAGATTCATGAACAAAATGAAACCTGTATTATTCAAGCCCAAGTTTGCAATTCTGCTTTTCCTTTAGCTGACTTCTCTCAGTAGCTAAAACACCACCATCTTTTGGTTGCTGCAGTCAAGTCTGTCATCAACCTTAATATCCCCAACATTTTTTTCTTATTCAAGAGTGGCAAAATTCTCATTTAATTAACTTGTTGATCATCAGTGTCAAACAATTGTCTTTGACATTCTCCAGAAATCTCCAGGATTGCTTATATTCCTTTCCAGGAAATGCTGTGGTGATCAAAGTCTCCCATGAGAACCAGGGCTTGTCACCAGCTTTGCTCCATCACTCCAGACTCCTTTACTCTTCCTGCTTTGTTACCTTCTTAGGTTACACTCAGTCCCTTTGGTGAGGCAACAAGTGGCACAGTGTGTGTGTGTGTGTGTTGGGGAGGGTATGGTTACAACAAGGTTTTTTTTCTCTGCTGCTCTGTTATTTTCATGCCTATCCTCTGCTCCAGCTCTGGCTTTCTGCAGGCTGCAGTTCCTTCAGGAATATCCATCTGCTCAGGTGTGGGGTCCTCCATGGGCTGCAGTGTGTGTATCTGCTCCACCATGGAGCACCTCCTACTCCTCTTCTGACCTTAGTGCTTCCTCTGCTGTTTTGCACTTTTTTGTCCCTTCCTCCACTGACTGTCTGATGTTTTTTTCCCTTTCTTAAACAACATTTCCCCAAGGCACCACCATCTCAGCTGAGGGGCTCAGCTGTGCCCTGCAGTGGGTCCATGGGATCTGGCTGGAACCAGCTGTGTCTGGCACAGGGCAGCCTCGGCTTCTCCTCACAGAGGCCGCCCCTGCAGCACTCCCTGCCAGCACCTGGGCAGCCACACACAGTACATCAACAAAGGTGGCCAGTCTGTGTAAAAGCCAAAATAATGGCTACCAGTACCTCTTGGAGCTCGGGTAGAAGGTAACACATGGAATATTGGTGTCAACACTGAGAAGTGGGTATGTGAACTGAAATGGAAAAAGAAAAATACAATGCTGGTCCTTCAGTCTTGTACATAAGGTTGGATTTTGAGAAATGCTAACACTAGTCATACAGACAGACTTAAAGGGATTTAAAAAGAACAACAAGTAAAACTAATAAAAATTAGATACTTGGGGCTTTACCAACCACATTAGTTTCACAGTTTTCTAACCTACATTGAGAGTAATTGTGTAAATACACATGAAGGACAATTATTATTATGTGAGCAAGTAAGACAGTCTAGTGGAAAATTTTTAAAATTCTGTACTAGACTGTACCATAAAGAAATAAAATTCAGAACTCAGCAACTTTGAAATTCATCTTATGAACATTTACGCCCTCTTCTCAGCATTGTGGGGTTTTTTATGTTTGCTTGAAAAGAAAGAAAGTTTGAGGAAAAATGTACAGATAGCCTGATTAGCTGTACAAACATACAGTAGAGGAGAACAACGTGCTGGTCCGGAGGTGAAGAATACAGATATGTTGAAATCACTATCCCCCAAACTTCAAATACATTCCTTAGTTTTTCAGCACCGCTTCTCTGAGGCTCTTTTGTGACCCATGTGTTTAACATCTCATGTAGGACATAGTGAAGATGGAATTCCTAAGACAATGGGTTGCAAGGGTAAAAGGGAAGCAAACCAGGAATAATTAATAAAAATTCTACAAGAACTGTTTTGTTTCATTTAGTTATATTTTATTTTTGTTAGGTACAAAAAGACACTGATATCCTCTTGGAAACCTAGCAGCTGTAAATTTCACAACTGAGAGGGAGAAAAATTATAGAACGTAAAGGTGCCTGTTCTTCTTTAAAAGCTTTGTTTGAAAAAAAAAAGTGAGATATAAATTTGTTTTCATTTGAAAGGGACTTGCCTTGTGTTTGAACTCAAGTGGGGAAGGAAGCCTCAGGGTGAAAATGAAATGAGCTTAACATGCCATTATCATGTGTACAAATTAACAAAAATCTGTATTATAGGAACTCAGGACTTCTCAACCAAATCATGTTTCAGTGTTTCTTCTGATTTGTTATCCAAAATCTTTACTCCTAAAGTGTTACCCTAGTACCTATTTTCCATAATTGTCCCTTTTTTTAGAACCAGATAAATTCAGTGTGGTTTTGGTAAAGCAAAAAACCTGGTAAGTACATATATGAAGGAAATAAAATGAATGTTAGAGAAACAAAAATTTGATTTATATTCAGGTCTGGGGATATAAATTCTCTTAATGGAATAAGACATTGCAAGAGCTGGGGTTTGAAATTAATCTCCCAAATCACACTTTCCTCTTTACTTTAGGATCATCACAGATTCCAAGAAAAAAAACATCTGGTTAAATAGATGGCTCCATCTATTTAAATAACTCATTTTCCCTTGTTCTTCCAGGTCTCTGATGCTTGTCTGCAAAATCTATTTTGCTAAAAAGGCTTTTCATAAGGAGAAAACAGAAAAGTTTAACACTGATAGAGTAACGTCTGCTATGTAAAGAAAATTCTGAGATTCGTATATTGTCAGCTTCAGAACTTTATCCATTTTGCTTTATACTGGTTGTTATCAAGATTTTTTCTTCTGTTCACAGCCTAAATCTTAGTGGCTATTTGTTTTATACCACTGTGCCCAGGAAAACACTCCAAGCACTGTATTTTCTTTACACCTGCATGACATGTGACATGGAGTGTTCTAGCTGATAGTATCTGTCCTACTGCCCTTACAGAATCTTCAACAGTGTATGTTTAACACTTGCTATGTGCACGTCCACCACATTTATTCCACTACACAGATGTACGTTAGCTAGGGACCAACCTACCATATCCCCTCAGTAGCCAAATACAAAGTTTGGAGCCCTGCACTTCTTTTCTTCTGACATCTCAGTTCTCTAATTCTGATGTCTTTGTCCTGACTGTAAGCTTTCATGTTGTTCACCTTCTTGCCCTTGGTTCCAGGGCTGCCTCAGCCTAACCATCTGATAACCAATATCTCACATAAATACCACCTCATTTTCACAGAGGAAGCATGATACTCACAAGTACACTGCTTTTAAAGGGAAGGGATTGCATGGCCCCTATCTACCTTCTGAGCAATAGGATCAGAGTTGGCATCCAGCCCACCTGAGCATCATTACAAATAAGTATTCTGTCTGTGCAACAAGGTTTATGAAAAAGGCATAAGGCTGATGCCTACATAGATAGGATTAAATCAAGAATAATTAGATGTTTCAGAGGCAAAGATAAAAGGAATAAAGTAAACAACATACAAGCAGGAACAAAAGAAAAGTCTCACAGTACCTGTGCTGTTACATGAACTTAGTTTTACATCTGTGGATATCCAAGTTCACAGGGAAATGTCAGACTTGCACTGCAGGGATAGTTATGACTCACTAAAACTATCTATGTTAAACAATGTCTTAGGAAAAGGGCTTAGGATCTGTTTTGCACCAGGAGGGGCTGGTTCGTTATGATCCCAGTAGAAAGACACTTAGACTTTGTAAGGTATAACTTAAAATGCTATTTATTAGAGCTAACGCTCTGCAGTAGTACAGATACTCTTATGTCCCTTCAGATGCTGGAAGCCCCGAGCAGTGTAGCATCAAATGGGACTCCTTGTGCAGCATACCATGCCAACTCTGCCCATAGCAGAGATTCTCCCCTTTCAGTCATTCAAGCTATGATAGGATTTTCTTACAAGGAAACAACTCTTTTATCATCTCTACAGTCACAACAGAAATTATGTTCTCATGAGAACTTCTTGCTGCACCATTAGATAAAGGCAAGGCCATGCAGGTGGCTTAATCTCCAGTACGAAGTGGGAGCTGCCTGCAGGTTCCTCTCTTAAAATGAGCTGGCTGAAGTTATCATGCAGCAAAGGCATTTGTGCAGCACAGCACAGACCTGAAGGCCATGCTGCACATGCAGCACAGAACAGCACAGGCCTGAGCCTGCTCAGGTTAACTGTATCATGCATCACTAATTCCTCAACATACAGCAGTCTTCCAGTCAGGATCACTACAAGATCAAGGGAAAGTAAAGTTCTGAGAAAGCCTTGAAGGTAGGTCTCCATTTGTTGATGTTCTTAATGAAGGTAAATGATTAATGTAGAGAAGCGAGAGGGGAATTTCTGTTGGTTCATCATTGTCTTCAAACAACAGTTTGATTTCTAAGCAGCCAGAACATTCTTGTTGCAAATTTCAGGCTAGCAAATTTATCAGCTGCATCTCCTGCTAGACAGTATTTGATTTGAAATCTGTAAGTTACAATGAGATTCTTCAAACACTGTTATTTCATACAGAAATATCTGATTTGTCAACCCAACTCAGTTAAACATTGTGTCAAAATAAACCACAAGATGATTTGCTCCTACAAAAAGTATTTTGATTTCTTTTTAGGTAGAAGATAACCTCTTCTATTGGCCACTTCATTATAGTCTTGCAATTGCAAATTTAGCTGTTATAGGGAGAACTAGAACATATAATTTGCAAATTAATCTTTGAATTACACTCAATTTTAAATAGATTTGATTGAAAATACTTTGCTTGTATGCAGAAACTGATGGATTAAAAATGGAAGATTCCTAGTTAATGAATAATGGTTCACATTAATACTGTATATGAAGGTACAATATCTATTTTATCTATTCAGGAGTTTATAGACGTAACCTTAGATACAGTAATCATAACTCCGAGGTTTTCTTGAGGAGATAATCTATGGCTACCATGAAAGTTTTAGGTTCCCTTTTTTTTATACAAGATAGTTGTCATTGTCTTCTTGGACAGAGCTTTCACTTGATTGTATTAAAATAAAGTTCATTGAATAACAACTTTGAAACTGGGCAACTCAAATCACTTCTTAATGACTTCTTACCTGTCCACCTCATTACTTGTTACTTTACTGATCTTTCTGTTTTCTTGTGAGGAAAGTCTGAGAGAGCTGGAACTGTTCAGCCTGGGAAGAGAAGGCCTGGGGGGGTTTCATCAATGTGTATAAATACCTGAGGGGAGGGTGCAAAGAAGATGGAGCCAGGCTCTTTTCAGTTGTTCAGGACAAGACAAGGACAGGACAAGACAAGGACAGGACAAGACAGGACAGGAGGCAATAAGCACAACCTGAAACACAGCAGGATCCTTCTGAACAACAGGAAACACTTTTTTACTGTGAGGGTGACTGAGCACTGGAAGAGGTTGCCCAGGGAGATTGCGGAGTCTCCATCCTTGGAGATATTCAAAAGCTGTCTGGACACAGTTCTGGGCAACCGGCTCTAGGGTGGCCCTGCTTCAGCAAGGGTGTTGGAACAGATGACCCTCCAGAAGTCCCTTCCCAGTGTTGAGACAATTTTATGCAATCTGAATAAACTTGCTTTCTACTGATTTTTTGAAGTATGTATGCCATTTACTTTGAACTTCAAAAATTTTGGGGAATCTCCATCTACAAGCATTACTGCAAAGCTCCTCATCCAGCTCCTTTAGGTCTCCTACAAAAATTATCTGTGGTTAGTCTTTTGAAAGTGTTTAATGTTAGCATATGATCCCACACTCTCCTTTATAGAAAATGATAATTTACAATTCCATCTATAAGATATAGGATGAATGTATCATTTTAAATATAGGAAGGACATACCTTTATCTTTTTTGACATGCTCTGTTTATTTTTGCTTGTGTTTTCCTTATTGTTTTTACATATTCAACAAAAATATTTCCTGTTCTTCAAAAATTCAGCACTATCTCATTGAACAACTGTCCTTGTTCTTGTTTTAAATTTTTTTTCGGTCACTAATAATCACTCCAAAAAGTTTCACTGTTCATTATTCCTATTTCTAGAATACAAAACAAATGTTGAAATGTCAATGTCTTGTGGAATGGAAGATTTATTAGAACCAGTTGAATATAATTTTCAGAATAGTTTCTCACTTTTGATATTCTTTCAAATTTACTTTTTCATTCCAAAATAATAAGAAAAGCAAGTTCTTAGTAAAGCCTTTGAAAACAGCTAAAACCAGAATTCCATGGCAGCTACAGGAAGCCTCTGTTAAGGCCTGGAATAGAGCTGCTGTCTACGTCACAATCTACAAGATGCAATAAATAGATAAGTTGTATATTATTGTGCAAATACTACGTTACTGTAACTGAAAGTGTGTGTATAATTGTATTTTTTATTTAATATCAAAGCAAGGACAAAAATGCACCTGTAGACATATGGCAATAATGCACCAGAAGATGTTGAGGAAATAAGAAAACCCTCTACCAGAGCAATCATTTCAAAGAAAGTCTGATTCAAGTGCTTTCAAAATTTTATCTTCGTTTAGTGCCTTTTAACATTTGCTATATCTTAAGCTTTACTTTTGACATACTGGGGCATGGAAGTTATAAAAGAATCTGATCTGGGATCTTAACTAAATACCTTTATCGGTTGACAGAAGATACCATAGTGGCTCTACTGTAATAAAAAGAATAATAAACAGTCTTGACTAGAAATCTTGCTGACATCTGCAATATATATATATATATATTTAATTTCTTTTACAGTGAACTTTTGGTTGCTATCATCCACTTCAGTTTTACAGATAGCCTTTTGATCATGAGTCTCAAGATATAAGTCATAGAGGTTACAGCAAGAAGATCAAGGAATTAGACTCTTTCTTAGTGGTTGCTTCAAATGTTCTCTTCAAAGTATTTTTGAAGTCAATATACTTTGACAGTATACTTAATCTTTGGGGGAAAAAAAACAAACAAAAAAACCCCAAACACTTTGCCTCAATAATAGTAAATTAACATCATGATGTAGAAAAAAAATTACCAATTTTCAAATTTCACATTACTAAGCTTTATGTTAAATTTAATAGCTATATTTTTGAAACCTTGTCAAGTAGTTGCAATTTAAAAAACAATCTAACGTACAAAGTCAGCATTTCCTAGTTGTGGTGACTGCTACGGACTTCTATTCTGCAGGAAAATATTTTCCAAAAGGAAAATTTCCAAGTGTCTTGTAGTTAAAGAAGATTAAAGGAACACCTTTTAGCATATTAGAGGGGGAAAAAAAAAAAACCTACTAGACCTAGGGCAACAATGAATATATTAAAGTATTAAGTATTCACCAACCTTTTCCTTATTGACAAGGAAAAAATTGTCATGTCTTGAAGATATTACTGTGATACACTGAAATACTTCCTGCAGTCTGAAATCCCTTACAGAAGAAATTAAATTTGATTTTTTACATGTATGAATGATAAATGAAAAATATAGAGAACTTTTCCCATAGTGTTCATTTTAAACTTCATGGAGCAAACATGATCCCATATAGTTTTTCTTTTTTTAAGTAACTAAAAGTTGTAAAAAACCATTTAAATATTATGTATTTTCAGAATGTCGTCCAGGAGATTTGCTATTTTATCTTTCTTTTTTTTTTCTGCAAAGATGGAAACCAAACCAAACAAAACAAGAAAGCAGTCCAATAACTTCTTTATTTTATTTACCAGTCCATTCTGTATATTTATTTCAGTGAAAGAAAGAGTGTAATGCAATTTTCTAAATTTGTGAAAGGCCGTCACTCTCAGCTCTTAGGCTGCTTTTCTTGCTACACTTAGAAATAATTGAAAGATCTCTGGGACCTTCCATCTTGGTCTTTTAATAGGATGAAGTCTTAGTAACTAAATGAACTGTGTTCTCTCTACCTGTCTGTTGTGGTCCTGTGGTAAGTAAAATATCCCTTCCAGTTTAAACACAGAGACACTTTAGTTGTATATATCAATCAAAGTGACTTTATCATTTTTTTAAAACCATGATTTTATTTATTTTTATGTTAATGATAATTTTGGAGGTGATGCTGTATGCATTTCCTTCCACCTTAAGATTGGCCAGGATTCCATTTTCACGCATTCTGAAAGACTGTTAAGTAACAGTAATGCTGTACTAGCAGAGGACATTGTAATTTTATAGAATTCTTATTGGAACTCCATGATGATGGAAAAGACATCATTCAGTCCCTGAAGACTCTGATTACCTAAAAATTTCACTATATTTTTTTAACTCTGAGTGTAGGTCACTACTGAACACATTTTATAGATGAACGAGTTAGCACACAAATAGATTAAGAGTTTGTTGAATGCTATACAAACAGTCAAAGGCAACCTGAGACTGGACTTCTGCTTCTATATCCTAGTTCAGCACCTGAAACTAATGGAGAACAAATTATGAGTTATGGACAGAGAAAAAAACCACCAAAACAGGCACATTCCTATTCTTCTTCCTGAAGGCCCCATGAATGTGAGTGCATATGTTTAATCATGGTGAAATCATGTGTGTTTTGCTTTATACGATGGGTAGTGCCTTACATATGCATGTTCGGACACATGATGTGAAAGCATCTTATTCATAGTTTGAATGGCCCCACAACAGGTTTCATTGGATGCCTCATTTATTAGCATAGTCCTTTTGGGTAGCGGAAGTATACTATAGACATAAGGTTTATAATGTATTAAATATTGCAGCTTTTATAGCTATAAATATATCCTTTTTTTCAGATTAATTTCTTACATTTTCTTTGTCTTTATCCCTTTACACACATAATTGCAATTATAAAAATATTATAGTAAGAAACACCATTATACAATATATCTTACATAATTAAGAGTAACATTTTCTGCAATAATATGCACTATTTCCTAGAAAAGTCAATATCATGACAGTAAATGAAAAAGTAAAAAAAAAACTATGAAAACGCATCAGTATCCTACAAGAAGGGCATTCACATTCCATGTCAATCATTTTGGCCCTTATGCCCTCTTAATGGACATTCTAAGCTCAAAATTGAAGACCATAGATAATTGGTTTTAGAAAAAATGCTTGAATTTGAAAAGAAAGTCTAAAACAGTCTTCAGGTCAGAAGGTACAACATCTTTCATCTGTGGAGGGTTGACCTTGTCTGGATGCCAGGTGCCCAACAAAGCCGTTTTATCACTCCCCCTCCTCAGCTGGACAGGGGAGAGAAGATATAACGAAAGGCTCGTGGGTCAAGGTAAAGGCAGGGAGAGATCACTCACCAGTTACCATCATGGGCAAAACAGACTCGACTTGGAGAAATTAATTTAATTTATTACCAGTCAAATCAGAGCAGGATAATGAGAAATAAAAACAAATCTTAAAAACACCTTCCCCCCACTCCTCCCTTCTTCCCAGGCTTAACTTTACTCCTGAATTCTCTACCTCCTCCCCACAAGCGGCACAGGGGGATGGGGAATGAGGGTTGCGGTCAGTTCATCATGAAGGTAAAGGCAGGGAGAGATCACTCACCAGTTACCATCATGGGCAAAACAGACTCGACTTGGAGAAATTAATTTAATTTATTACCAGTCAAATCAGAGCAGGATAATGAGAAATAAAAACAAATCTTAAAAACACCTTCCCCCCACTCCTCCCTTCTTCCCAGGCTTAACTTTACTCCTGAATTCTCTACCTCCTCCCCACAAGCGGCACAGGGGGATGGGGAATGAGGGTTGCGGTCAGTTCATCATGCATTGTCTCTGCCGCTCCTTCCTCCTCAGGGGGAAGACTCCGCACACTCTTCCCCTGCTCCAGTGTGGGGTCCCTCCCACAGGAGATAGTTCTCCACGAACTTCTCCAATGTGAGTCCTTCCCATGGGCTGCAGTTCTTCATGAACTGCTCCAACATGGGTCTTTTCCACGGGGTGCAGTCCTTCAATAGCAGACTGCTCCAGCGTGGGTCCCCCACAGGGTCACAAGTCCTGCCAGAAAAACCTGCTCCAGTGTCGGCTTCTCTCTCTCCACTGGTCCACAGGTCCTTCCAGGAGCTTGCTCCAGCACTGGCTTCCCACAGGGTCACAGCCTCTTTTGGGCACATCCACCTGCTCCGGTGTGGGGTCCTCCACAGGCTGCAGGTGGATATCTGTTCCACCGTTAACTTCCATGGGCTGCAGGGGGACAGTCTGCCTCAAATGGTCTTCACCACGGGCTGCAGGGAATCTCTGCTCTGGTGCCTGGAGCACCTCCTTCTTCACTGACCTTGGTGTCTGCAGAGTTTTCTCTCACACATTCTCTCTTCTCCTGTGACTGCTGCTGCCCCAGGTTTTTTTTTTCCATCTTCTTAAATATCTTATCACAAAGGCTCTACCACCATTGCTGATTGGCTCAGCCTTGGCCAGTGGCAGGTCAGTCCTGGAGCCCACAGGCTTTGGCTATATCGGACATAGGGGAAGCTTCTAGCAACTTCTCACAGAAGCCAGCCCTGTAGCCCCCCCACTGCCAAAACCTCGCCATCCAAACCCAAAATATTATGTTACAAGAAGATATTATAATGTTACAAAGTTTATACATA
Organism: Balaeniceps rex; assembly: GCA_013401315.1. Lineage (NCBI taxonomy): Eukaryota > Metazoa > Chordata > Aves > Pelecaniformes > Balaenicipitidae > Balaeniceps > Balaeniceps rex. The sequence continues at coordinate 22,540 of VYZW01025338.1, forward strand.
CAGCTTCAAATAACACATTTTTTATGGGAACTAAGGTTCCCAAAGTTCTGTGGACTCAAAAGTTTACAGCAACATTGTCTTGGTTTAACCCCAGCCCCCAACTAAACACCACAGAGATGCTTGCTCACCCTCCCCTCCCTCAGTGGGATGGGGGAGAGAATCAGAAAAAAAAAAGTAAAACCCATGGGTTGAGATAAAGGCAGTTTAATAGGACAGCAGAGGAAGAGAAAGTAATAATAATAACAACAACAACAATAGTAATAATAATAATAATAATAATGATAAAAGAATACACAAAACAAGTGATGCACAATGCAATTGCTCACCACCCACTGACTGATGCCCAGCCAGTTCCCAAGCAGCGATCACTGATACCTGGCCAACTCCCCCCAGTTTATATACTGAGCATGATATCATATGGTATAGAATANTAATAATAATAATAATGATAAAAGAATACACAAAACAAGTGATGCACAATGCAATTGCTCACCACCCACTGACTGATGCCCAGCCAGTTCCCAAGCAGCGATCACTGATACCTGGCCAACTCCCCCCAGTTTATATACTGAGCATGATATCATATGGTATAGAATACCCCCTTGGTCAGTTTGAGTCAGCTGTCCTGGCTATGCTCCCTCCCAGCTTCTTGTGCACCTGGCAGAGCATGAGAAGCTGAAAAAGTCCTTGACTAGTGTAAGCACTACTTAGCAACAACTAAAACACAGCACTATGCCAGCTACTCGGAAGAAAATTAACTCTATCCCGGCTGAAACCAGGCCAAACATAAATAACTATTAGAGAATCTAAACTATTGTATAAAGAATTACTATTTCTCACATATTTTATTCATTGATTGCATTGTACTGATTATGTCGTTAGTCTGTTTCTCTCTTTATAACTTTCCAAGAATGTTCCAGTCTGCTAAGAACTAGAGCCTCATGTTTGTCACAAGTGAATTTGCAATTTCTTTATAATTCAGGACTCATCTAGTTTACTTGTCCACCACTTTGAACTTTGGACTGTATCTTTAAATACTTGTGAGTTTTATTATTATTTACATAGATGTAAACAACAACACAGCTGCAAAGAAACAGTGAGTCAAGTTCAGTATCTTTCTGTTATCAACGGCAGGTTGCTTTGCCAAACTGTATTTAAAGACCTACTTTATTCATGATCATTAATCTTTGATCTTAAAGAAGTATATCTGACTTCAAGGGACCATATTTAAGGACTGACATATTCTATCTGTAGGCTCTGAAATTTGCCCAAACCCAGATGGCAGATTATGCCACTTGAGATCCATTATTCTCGCCTAGTTTACCTCGCTTCTAAAGAAAACAGTTCTCAATTTTATTCCATTTTCCAAACACTCTGGTCAAACTCATGTATCTTATTTTTATCCTTAAATTTCATTCTTCTGGCAAACTCGACTGTATGAACTGTTAAAAGGTGCTCATCAATGGTGTTTGAAGAAATACAGAAAGCAACTCAATTCAGTCTTCTGACAGAAAACTTATATTTTGTTCCTTAGTAGAGTTCTGCACTGGAGGGGGTGTAGGGTTCTTTCCAGGTCTCAGTAAGAAAGGCAAGGAGGCAAAAAGTGTAACATAACTGTTTTAATAATAATGCAATAGAAATAAGAAGACAAATACAGATAGCAAGCAAATCTTACACCCCTTCAGATGCTGGGAACTCTACTTTCATGCAACATTGGATGGACCCCTGGTGGACATCCACTGCACATTGTGCAGATCCCATTCATGGAGAGGTTCATCCTCCCTGCCCCCTGCAGTACTGTGGCCCTTTATATCTACTGCACCAAACAAAACTATCCATCTTTTTTTGAAAGGTAGGAGTGTCATCTCCTTCTTAATGCCCACCGGAGCAGATGTAGCTACACATATCTAGGATATGTATCCAGGAAAGGTACATATCCAGAGCCTTCCAGAAAGTTTCCCTTTATTGTTATGTACCTGGGATCATATAGTGGTCACTCATGCTAACATATGGGTATCTCAGGCCCTAGCACCGGGCCCAAAATGGCTGTCAAGCTGTGCTCAAGATCACTAACTCTTCAAATACAATGTGTTCCACAAGACTCCCAATACAGTAGAGACACTCCAAGGTGGCATAGTACTTTTTCTTTTTCCATTAACATTGGCCATAGCAGTACTCTCTCCCATGCCATGCAATGTGGATTTGCAGAATTCTCTCCCAGTTCTGACACATTATTCCTTCCCTACCTTTTGTTCCCGTCACTTTCTCTTTTATATTCTGGAAGAACACTTCTGCTGTTAGCATCTTTCTTCCCCGAGTTTGTTTTGTGTGATCTATTTTACTTTCCTGTGACTTTCTAGATTAGAATTTACAGGAATGTCTGTACTGCTAAAAAACATTCTTCATGGAGAGAGCTCGGGCTTTAGAAGTCTGACTTTTCCTGTCTCTTATTACTAGCTTCCTGTCTCATTCTCCATGGACTGGTCCAAATAGTTCTCCCCACCATCTTGCGTTCATAGTCCAGGGGATGTCTTACTTCATGAACTACTACCAAAATGTGGAGTGAACGAAACTGAGTTATGTTTGAATTGTTTATTCCGACAAAATCTTTGAAACCTCAAAACCACCTGTATGCTGTCACGCTTCAGGATCTGGGATATATACTCTCAGCATTATGATAAAAAAAATGCCACTTTGGTGCTTTATAAAACACTCCTCACATGTTTTCAGATGTTTTTACCTAATTAAGTACATATTGAAAAATAGGGGTTTTTTGTCTTAGTAACAATAGGGAAATATGTAATCTTAGAGGAGACACAAGGTTAAGTACTGTTATGTGCTAGTATGTGGCTAGCAGTGTGGGCACAAGAAAGTCCATGACCTCATGCTCTTGAGGTTGGTGATGCCCTCCCTATAGTGAAGGCATTCAGAATTTCAATGTAGATGTACCCCATGAGCCTTAGAAGAATACTAATTTTGCATTGTACTCAAATGTAGGACAAGCAGTAATGAAATTAATGAAATCACTATCCTTGTTTACAAATACTCCTTTGCACAGAGCATGAAGGACAGTATCATTGTTCTTTTTCCATGGTCTTTGATATCTCAGCACAATAAAAATTGTCATCCAAGCTGCTCATTCGTGCCACAACAGAAGTTACTTTTTTTTCTTTTTTTTTCTCTCAGTCATTTATTTTCCTGTTTATTTACATGGGAACTAAATTGAAACAGATTGCTTTAGTTTTGTTATACTTGCCATATTTTCTGTTTCTAGTCTGCTAGAATCATTTGCTTATTCTTTATTTTAGAAAGTTTTTCTGTTGTGCGGTGGATGTTGAGACAGTTCACATGTACAAAGATTTATAAACAGAGTCTGTAGCTGGTGGCATACATCCACTCTAATGGTGAAAGTTATTTTTGTGGAAAAAAAGTACAGTGCATCATTTCTGTCTTATTATCCATTAAATTAATGGGAGTATTTTAAACTTACTTTTTAGATAATAAATTATTATTTTAAGGAGAGGTTAACACATTATTGACATCAATGGGATTTCTAGATGTTTAAGCAAATTCTGTATCTGACTATCATATTTTAATATAGACTATTTGGAGGATGATAAAAGTGTATTACAGTAAGCAATGCACAAGTAGACAAAAAATGTACAAAAAGTAGAGGAATGGGTAATTACGAGAAAGACAGATATTCGGGTAATCTGGATGCTTGGAAAGCTTTCCACTGTAGATTGCAATGTATCAAAATAAAGTTGTACATCAAGAATGGAGGAATAGAGACTTTATTGACTAAGACATTGTAATAGATAATATGTTAATATGAGTTATGATAAAAAAATTTTGAGGGGAGAGGCAATGTGATTTTTGAATAGACAAAAAGAGAAACCCATAAACAAACAAACATATTAAACATAATTGGGATGTTCTTTAGCTTATACATTTATCCCCAGTGTAATCATCTCTGATTCTTTTATATTTCACAAGGAAATAAGGACAGGAAATGTATTCAACTAAAATTTCAAAAATATTACAGGCTTGTGAGAAAAACTGTAGGAGTTCAATCTTTTTAATCAAAAGACAATAGTTGTATGAGATGGTTTAATTTCAGACAATAAGAAATTTGCCTGAGGAGTAAAAGTGCAAAGCAGGACAGCTAAAAGGCTGAAAACAGTCTAAAAAAGATGTTTGTATCATTCAACAGAAAATGCTGTGTGAATTTTCATATAGCTTAAAACAATGAAACACTTCACAAGACCTTGTAAGGGACTCCCCATCTTTGACAGCTTTAGTTAGAGACTGATTACTTCAATGTATTTGAAAAAAGAATTAATTCTCAGAAGCTAAGTTATGCAGAGGATCAAAAATTGATGACTTAAAAAATCTCATTCAGTCTTAGTGAATGTATTACTTCATACTTAAAATTATTAACTCCTGATGTGATGGCTTTGCTCAGAGTGAAAATATTTGGAGGGAATGTGTGGAGGCAATGCTGGGGATGAATTTTCCAAATTTGATTTGTTTGACCCATGCAAGTAAGTTCTAAAACTTTTTTTTTTTTAATTTACATAAATAAGCAAAGTTCTGTCTGAGAAACAAAGGGAGTAATATTGTTTCACTGTTTGGCCTTTATGATATCATGAGAGACTAGGATTTTACATAGTCATTACATGCATCCAGAGTTCTCAAACGGAGGAGGAACTTGGAATACTGTTTGAAGAAAGTTCTTGTGAAAAAGAATAAGGGGAGCTGGGGCTGAATGTAAGGAAAAAAAAAAAATCACCATGAGGATAATTAAGCCCAGGGAATTTTTCCCAAGACTTGACTGGACAAAAACTCTGAGAAAGGTGGCCTGAATTCAGTGTCCATGCTCTGAGTAGGACTTTGGAGTGGGTGACTTCCCAAGGTCCCTTAAAGCTTGAATGAATCTTTGATTCTCTAATGGCATTACTCATTTCTTTTTCTATTAAGAAAACTATTTTATATCAACACAGGATTTTGGAGTTTTTTCTTTATTGTGTTTGTTCTCATTACTTGTAATTTTCCCAATAATTCCCTCTTTATTATCAGAGGTGGAAAACTGAAATGGAAGTCACATTTGAGATTTCTTAACAAAGGTTAATACATTTTTATTTGTTCTTGAACATACTACAAACTCTTTTAACTGAATCAAGATGCAGAAAACAGCATATACAAAGAGATTGTTCTTTAATCTTCTATACAGCTAGCTTCTCTATAGCTAACCTTCTATGTAGCCCTTCTATATAGCTAGCTCAATATATTATTGAGTTTACTCAATAAGAAATCTTTAAGTACAATTTCATGCAGGAGTACAAACTAAAGAGTATTAAATATGACATATGTGTTTCAGCAATCCGTTCAATTTTAGAATTAATATTTCCAAAGTAATGTTTCCCACCCCAAAAAAGAAACGTAGTTCATATCCAAAAGAAGTCTTATCATTCTTCTTCCTTTACATTTACAGATGGTTTAGCAGCAGCCATTTTTATAGTGAATATTTTATCTGCATCACAGAACATATATCAGTATTCCAGCCACACTTTCTGAATTCTGGGGATAGATGTCTAGCACAGACTTATAGTCAATAAATACAGGTTGAACTGATTTCTGATTTCATTTGAGAGTTGTAATTCATAGAATATAATTTCTAAAAAAATTAAAAAAGGCCACTGTATAGTCTTATGACCTGTGATAGCTTAATGATATTGGAACTATTTTTACCTGTTTCTATAGAATAATCTCTATAAGAGATCCTGTAGATAAAGGAGACGATATGCTGAATTTTGAGCCAACTTATATTATTTTCAATCTAAAATCAATACAGAGTTTCTGAGATAATATTCTGAAACCTCACAGACTAGAAAAGTTTTGCTGCAGTGATTTGAAGCAATTACAATTTCTATAAGCATAAGCAGCAAACCATCAAATTATAAGACTTGCATTTCATTTTGACAAGTTCAAAAATGACTGTTCTTTAGCTTTAACTCCTCTGCTCTGCTTTCTCTCAGTTGCAATGTTTAATTCCCAAACTGCATTAACTACTTTTGCCTACTCTCATTATAACCTCCCACGGCAAGCACCTGTGATCATTGCAAAGATGATTCTGACTTCACAACAGAAAAGTGTTTTTTGAAGAAGGAAAAAATATCAAAAAAGGTAATATCCAAAACTTCCACCAGTCTTGCAAGAAAATCTATTTCAATGCAAACATCAACATCTGTTGGAGAGAGAGACCACAATATTTGAGTCCTTTATCAGATATTAAAAAAAAGTCTTGTGTACCTCAAACTTCCTTCTCTCTCTGCAAAATACACAAAAATATACCTTGCACAAATATAAGTCCAATCTGTGAAAGTCTTTAGTATATATAAAAAAAATACAGAAATATATTTTTTTTTAAATATACGAAATTATTTGCATAGTTTAGCAGCACCTTCTAATGTAAGATTAGGCTAGAAGAGCACAAATCTTGTTCTGCATTGTCATAGAGGAATATTGCAGTATTGGGACCTGTAGTCAGAAAAGGCAAACTATTCCTCAGAGAGTTTTTTTTAGTTACATGGAAGACTGTAAGCATTAAAATGAATACTTGAACTGAACTGGGGGCAGGCACATTGACTTGATGTGCTTGTTGATGAAGAGGCAAGTCATGGGACTTGAAGTGAATTCAAGTCATTTGCACAATTTCACATGGCAAGCCACAGACAGAAAAGGGCATGTATATCATCTGTCATTATAATTGTTTTGAAAAAAGTGATTCACAGGGACAGTCTTAATGAGTGAATGATCGAGAGTAATGACTAATTCTTCATAATCAGGGCTGAGGACCAATCACCAAAGTCACCCAAAAGACAAGGATTATCATATGGTTGCAAACAGTAGTTAATCAGAAGTTGCATGTATTAACTCCATATACACCACCACACAAAAATGCACAAACATTTAGGTTGTATAGCTGAATTTATAAAAATTATAACCTTATATATAGAAAGTCTGAAACTTCGACCTCACCCTGAGAGATGTAAAAAACTCCCAACATTAATGACACAAAATTAGGATAATAGTTCATTAAGGTATTTATTATCATGAGAGAATTCCAAATACCTGTGTCCAAAGGACGTTACTGTATTGGGGGCAGGTGCCCAGGTGCTGGCAGTGGGGGCCTGCAGGTGTGGCCTCTGTGAGGAGAGGCTGGGGCTGTCCCATGCCAGGGACAGTTGGTTTCAGCTGGCTCCAATGGACCCATGCAAGGGCATAGCTGAGCCCTCAGCCAAGATGGTGGCACCTCTGTGGAAATATATTCAACAAAGGGCAAAAAATGATGGACAGGCAGAGGAGGAAGGAGAAAAGAAAGGAAAAAAAAAAAGAGAGAAACAGGAGATGGAACACCAAGGTTAGACGAGGAGGAGGTACTCCATAACAGAAAAGATATCCCCTGCAGTCCATGGAGGATTGTGCTGGAGCAGATCTCCACACTGCAGCTCATGGAGGACTCCAGGCCACAGCAGATGGATGTTCCTGAAGTAAATGTGGCCTGTAGAGTGCCCATGCTGGAGCAGGGCAAAAGAGGGAGAAGTAAGGAACAGCAGAGAGAAATCATTATGTACTGACCGTAACCCGCACTTCCCATTGTCCTTGTGCCACTCAGAGCAGGGGTAGATGAGTCTGAAATGAGTGAACTTGAGTCTGGGAAAGGGAGGAGGAAAGATATTGTTTAACTATTTGGTTTTTTTTCCCCACAGGCTTTCTCATTCCATTCTTCTTATTTTCTTCCTCCATCTCACTGGGGGGGGGGGCAGTNTTAGCCAAGGCTTATGGGCAAAAATTACTGATTCCAAAGTGTAGAAAGGGAGACAAATACTTCACATAAATCTATGTCCACTTTTAAGCTGTAGATCAGGACATTTTTGTAGGTAGAATGAAAACTTAATATGAACAGAATCAAAGGAAAACTTTTGCATGCAGTACATGTGGAAGAATGCACCCAAATTAGCCTGTTGCGCTGTAAAAGTGATGTTAAAAAACCTGGATGCTCAGCCTTGTGCTTGCATGAGACCTTTGACATCTTCAAAGCTAAATTAAATAGTATAAGAAACCTGTTAATCTGAATGTATATATTTTCATAAGGGGGGGTGTGTGTGTGTGTGTAGATGGGTGGATGGATGGATGATTCTGTTTTTTATTTCTGTACACCTTTTTTCTAAATTGTTTTTCATTGTGATTTCATTTGGATTCTGTAGACACACTGTTCCTTATTTTCATCCTAAAATGTTTTTGCTTCAAGCATAATTTTCAGAGTGACAGGTTCTCAAACAATTACTTTGACAAGTACTTTAGTATTCTTTTTTCAGAAATGAAGGAATTCTTAAGGCATGCCTTCTGTACCACCACCATAACAGCATAATAAGCAGCGTTATAGCTAAATTTTCAGGAGTATGCACATGAATATGAGCACTCCTCTGTAATCTGTAGCAAGGACCAGAAACTTCTTTACCTGCAGCAGGACAGGAAATTGTGCCAAAATTTCATTCCTAAGGTGCTCGAACTCAAAGATCTATATTTTTATACCATTAGAAGGATTCCTACACATTTTGGCCCAGATCAAATAACAGCTCCCAAACAATTTTTAAACACAATTCAGGAGGTAGCATGAGGCAATGACCATTTTTAATGGTCATTGGAAAGGTAGGAGAGTTGAATAGTATGGATACAGGCTATTTTAGGCCAGCTGATCTCAGTACTATGAAACAGTTCACTGTAGCCCAAGGTCCTGGCTACGTTTGTAACAGAAGACAATAGTCAGGATCTAGCAATTTAGTTAAAGTACATCAATTCAGTTTTTCCTTTAGCCAGCTGTAAGCTTTGTCTCTTGATCAGCTTGAAATCAGGCAGCAAACTGAGGAAGACTTGTTAGTAATCCTCACAAATCCAGAGAAAGAATAGGTACAGGACTCTGACTTCTGTGACCAGAATTGTTAGCGTCTACTTTTTCTATTATCCCAGTAGAATGTATGACAATGTCTAGCCATCATAGTTGATTTCTTCTCATCCAGTGTTCAGGTTTTGTGATGAAGAATGAAGACTTGATGCAAATAGAGCTAAAGGAAGGTTTATATGGGACTTACTTTGCTACATGGAAGCATGCAACAAAATCAAGATCTTCCACAGTAAAAACAGTTTTGAAGATGGAGGACTTGGGAAAAATCTGGATACCCTTGGATTTGAGCTATTGATTGAAGGTTTGTTGTAGCTTATTAAAAAAAATATACAGCACGTTAGATATTTCTAGGACTGAGCTAGAACACAGTGAGCCTCAAACTGTTGAGAATTACATATTCTTTTGTACAGCTTTTATCCTCCCTACATTTGTCAGTATTCTGATCATGTTGCAGTATCTTCTTACCTTGATAATGAAACTTTTCATCTGGGTAACAGTGTTCACTTCAAGTGTGTGTATATTGTTTGTCATCTCATTATTCACTAAATGTTTTCAACTTTATTACCATTCTCTGCTCCTAACTGAAGACATTTGATGTTTCAGGTTTAATTTGGCTCTTCTGCCATTTGTTCTGTTTTCCTTTTAAGTTATTGCTCATACCAGTCAGTTGTTCCCAGCCATCTAAAGCCATCTTCATTTGTAATGAATGTAATGTTTCCTTCCAGTATCTGAAATCCTAGCATTATTTTAACTTGAAGAATGCTTAATAATTTTCAACTGCTCCAATAGTAAACTTTGTTTGTCTTTGGCTTGATAGTGAATTTCTCATTATATAGACCTGACCTTTGAGTCCACTTAAAATCTTCATTTCTAATCTACCTGATCATGTTTCTGGGTATATTATTTCTTGACTTGATTGTGGAGCTGAGATGAAGTGAGTTTGTTGCAAAAGTTTCATAACAATCTGTGAAAATTATTAACTCTGATAACATTTGTTCAAATGAAGTTCAAATAAGTTCAAAGAGGCAACTATAAACTGTGGAACCCAAATACAATATAAAAACACACATTTATTTTTTAGAAAATGTCTGTGTTCACTGAATGTCATGAAGACACTATGGTGGCCAGGACAGCTTGTCAGGTTTGCACAGCCTCTTCGCTACAGGTCCAGGATGGGCTGACCACTGGAAACAAAGTCTTCTCCTTTATACTAAGCAAGGTGTGCCAGGCACTCCTTGGACCTCTTGCTGTCTTTGCTGCTTTCTTAGGTATTCATTTGATACCTCTCCTACTTCACCTCTGCTACTGTTTTATGAGATATTGCCCTCCAGCATAAGCTTTAATGAATCCCTCCAGCACTGTAGCATAAATTAAGAGTTGAGTTATATCAGAACATATCCAGTTAATTATTTTAGTGTCCTTTTAACACAACATGCTACCATTTTTATAGGAAATAGCAAACTTGGATGAATAAAAAAAAATCCCCTCTGGAAATGAAAAGTGAGAATCTGCATCATTTTATTATCCATGTAATGGAGGTGAATCTTTTCTTTAGGATAACATAGACATCCACATCATGTTACAAAAGAGATTGCATATTGACAGGAAGATACAGAAAAGAAGGAAATCAACCCTTTTAAGATTAGCACATCAGTATAAATCTGGTTATTTTCTCACAAGACATCCTACTGTCAGAAAAAGAATGCTGTTTGCTGAGAAGGCACAGGCAGCCTAGCCTCTCTGTTGTACAGCCAAGCCGTTAAAATCTGGTGGAAAGCTCCCTTGAGTAGTTATGTACAGATCTTTGTGTGTTTTTTTTTTTTTTAATGATTGATGAACATGCCTGCAGTTTGAATCCTTACTGAGCTTCACCAGTTCTTTACATAAATGCATAAATAGGACTTTTGTAACAGCAGGGCATTTTGTTTGGTTGGTTTTTGTCAGAGTTACTATGCTTTAACAAATTCTGTTGCTATTTGCATTCACATACCTGAAAAGATTATGACCACTCCTGTGTGTTCAGAATTCTAAAAGAGATTATAAAAGCAATATACAGCAATGTGTATTGTTTGCCACAATATTGACAGAATAATGCTACCTAGACTGAAAATAATTTTAGCCCGGTCTGATTTTTTTGGCTGACAATACGTTGGCCCACTGTTGAGACATAAAACATCAGATGTGCTAAACAGAAGAGATTATGATTAATGCCTAATATAGGTTAGTCTTCAAAAGGTAATAAGTGACACCTGAGCTAATAATTCAGAACATACAACGTATTTAATGTATTATGTTTACTTCGGTGATGACAGATTTTATACAATGAATTGCTTAAGCACAGGCTAAATTTATGTACATCATATCTAATAACATTGTTCAGGAGGGTAATGAAGCATATGAATAAGTGTTTTGCTAGACCAGGACTTGTCAGAAGGCCACAGGAAGAATGTAGATTGTTGAGAGTAATTTGTTTATTTAAATATATTTTACTATATTTTCATTTTTAAGTAATAGTCACAAAGTAAAAAAAAGTTTGCAAAGAGCATTTGATTTTTGATATGTGACTTCTGAGTTGTATTAATTAGTTGTAGTGACAAAAGTCACAAAATACTATTTTTGTTCTTTGTTTTTGTATCAATCTTTTAAACAGAAGGAAAGACTAAAAAGCTAGACTATTACAGGTACAAGTAGTGCTAGATCTCACTGGGGATGTTCAGAAAGTGTACATAGATAATTTTTCCTTTCTAAGGTAAACTTTATTCTCTTTCAAGTCAGCAACATACACAAACCAACAAATAAATAAATAACAAAATACCCTGTGGAAATGAGTTATGGCACAGAAAACACCTCCAGTTTAAGGACAAAGCTCACAGCAGTATGGATGTCTGAAATGATAGTTTGGACCAGTTTACCAGTTACATTTTTGGAAGAGTTATAGAGTCTTTGGGATGGTTGATCTTTGTTTTATCAGTATGTGGTTAAATGAACATTTTAAAGAAAATAATGGCTTATGTTAATATTTACAGTAAGCTCTTATTTTTCTAAAAAGAAATATTAATGTCTTGTAGAAATTGTACCAGTTACACTTCTAGAGTCGTATCATCTAAAGTGAAGTGCAAGAGCATATAAATCATAAGAAGGGAAGAATCTTATCGACATTTGAACAAAGGCATCTTTATTATTTATGACTACTAATTCATGAGCATGCAGGCCAATTTTTTAGTGAAGATTCACTTTCAAGAGGAATGAATGCTTTTTATCCAAAAATATGTTAACCGAACAACTTGGTTTTAATTTTTTATGTGGGTATCCCTTTGTTCCATTTGATCTGATGTACGTTATTTTCTGTTGCATGTTACATAATTGCAGTGTAGATGTGCTACCAGGAAACTGGTTGTATTTATCAGTACTGCCTTACACCATCTTGAGATTTACTATGTCTAATTTAATTGATATTATGATTAAAATGCAGGGTTTTAATCTGAAGACAAGTGGATGATTTAGAACATTTAAAATATCCTCTGTTCATTTTTATGCATGTCTAGTCATAATACTGATATACGATATTTATGTGCATCTTCAGAACAAGTATTTTGTCTCCTATTCCTGGGACATTATTAAGAATACTGGCAGCTTTATATACCCTGGCTAAGTTAGTATTAATCACAGCAGCCACATTCCAAGACTGGCCATTGTTCTGGTTTCTTTTTTGTTTCTTTTAATTTAAAACAAATAAATGTGTATGCACTGTAATTTCATGAGAGCACAAAATGTGGTTCTGTCAGGGATTTGCCTATGTAAAAATGATAGACTTGGTATGGAAGCATGATGAGTTCTTTCCTTTGTAGGAATGTGCTTCGACTGTTAGCTGAAGTATCTCTTTACCTTGCTGTTTTGGGCTATTTTTTCTGTGCTCTGAATAAACGAGTTGATATTGCATTTTCACCATATGTCCTGTATTCAATGACATGCTACTAGACTAGTCCTCTGGGAAGCAGATTGTCTGAGCTCATATTCACCTAAAGATGAATACAAATCTCATATCTCAGAAAAGGACCATACTAATTTTTCTGGTTTAGGCCTTTTTTTCTTTTTTTAATTAGATCAGTCCTGATGAGGCTGTTCCATTTGATATAGAGAAGGAAATATTAATTCAACTAAAGAATGTTTTTTAAAGGTTTCCCAGAGAGGAATACATTAATATGAACTGGTTATCATTATTCATTAACAAAATGCATGGTGATAATTAGGTACCTTAGACTATGATGCCCACTAGCTGATAAAGATTTAAAACTTCAAGAGATTGTACAGTTATATTATCTTCTCCTTGTTTTCAAGCTTCCCCTTTGGAAGCTGTAGCTTTTGCATTCCAGCCTGGGGGATAGAGCCTTCCCTCAGAAGATGGCAAATTTGGACTTTTCTGACCAAGGTTAGAACTGATCCTCAGTTTCCATTCCACTCTAGGCATTAGGCTGTTATTTAATGTCAACCACCTCCCTCTCTGGCTACCATTTTGCATGAGAATGGGCTTGGGGTTGCTGGGTTTTTCTTATATGGATGATATGTGCATGTCAGATGTTTTTGAAAAATCAGATAAGCTTGGGCCTGTCAGTATCATGTGTGCCTGACTTGTTCTGGTTTTGGCCAGGTTAGAGTTAATTTCTTCCTAGTAGCTGGTATAGTGCTGTGGTTTGGATTTAGAATGGGAATAATGTTGATAACACACTGATGTTTTAGTAGCTGCTAAGTAGTGTTTATACTAGTCAAGGACTTTTTCAGCTTCCCATGCTCTGCCAGGTGCACAAGAAGCTGGGAGGGGGCACAGCCAGGACAGCTGACCCAAACTGGCCAAAGGGCTATTCCATACCATATGATGTCATGCTCAGTATATAAGCTGGGGGGAGTTGGCTGGGGGGCAGCGCTTGCTGCTCAGGGACTGGCTGGGCATCAGTCAGTGGGTGGTGAGCAATTGCATTGTGCATCACTTGTTTTGTGTATTCTTTTATCGTTATTATTATTATTATTACTTTATCCTCCTCTGCTGTCCTATTAAATGGCCTTTATCTCAGCCCACAGGTTTTACTTTTTTTTTTCTGATTCTCTCCCCCATCCCACTGGGGTGAGGGGAAGGGCGAGCGGCTGTGTGGTACTTAGTTGCCTGCTGGGTTAAACCAGGACATTTGTGAATGCCCAAACAGCCTGAGCTTTGTGAAAAGGCTTGACAGTTTAGATCTGTCAACTTTGTGATATTGCTAGTCATGAAAAACTAAAAAAACTAGAGTACAAAATTTAATAAAATTATCTACAATGGACATGTACATTTTTAAGCAGTCATTTTCTGGAATCATGATCTTGGATTTAGCTACTGTAATTCTATTTAAGTTGCACTTTACACAGTAAGGTTTTTTAGGTTTTTGGGGGGACACTGCTTGATAGAATCATGAAATTACTTCTTCATAATACAAAGGTCTTTTAGGGGTCTAAGATTCCTGGTTTGTATTCACTGATAACCACAGGTGTTAAAAATATTTCATGAAATAGAAAATGATGCAATTATATTTTATATTCAGTGACTTTGAGATGGAAGCTAAAGAATATTGTTAAAGAAAATGAATAAAAATGTGCATATTAATTTCTCTGGGATGATGGTAGCAATGTCCCTGTACCAAATCCAACAGTATGCGTCATTGTTTTAGATTTTGTTGGTTGGTTGGTTTTAATTTAAAAATAACTAAGCCCCCTTAACTTCAGGAAATATTAGGGTACACTTTTATTTGTTTGATAAGACACCTGTATTTGCATTTATTGGGATTGGTATTACTGACTACTGTCACTTTTATGATATTAATGGTAATATAACTAAATAAGATGACTAGAAAAACTAAAACCTTTATGCAGACTTGTTGAAAAATTATGTATTTATGATGTTCATTTTGTATTAATATCCTAGACAGTGAGTATAAATATTTCTTAATAAGGTTTTTACAATATTCATTATTTTAAAGTCAGTTGCATTCATTACAGTGGCTAATTCTTCATTGCAAATACACAAACACACATATATATTAAACCCTTCCCAGCTAATCACAGTTTTAATTAGTGTAGTCAACTGTCCTACAGATTTAAGTACCTACAGTAATAAAATCCAACTTTCATTGCCAATGCTAAGATAAGGTATAGCTGTGTTAAATTAGGTTGCAAGCTTCTAGTATTTGGTGTAAATACACAGACAAGGTTGCCTCAGTTTCGCACACATAGACTTCTGATGGTATTAGACATTATAGAAGGCATTCACACAGGGCTCATGTATAATGCAGGATTAATGAGAGACCTGTGCATTTCTAGAGCAGCAGCTGAGAGCTCAAGAGGGACACCCAAGGCACTAGTAAGTCATCTTAGGTGTCTGTGTGTGGGAAACTAAATCAGTTCCCTGGTGGAAGTGAACAGGATTCTTCTGTTTTTACTGATGGTATTGGCAATAAAGGCAGCGCCTGCATTTAGCTCGCATGTAGGCAGCTTAATCTCAGACTGAATCTCCTTTCTAGTAACTAAAAGCAAAATGTATTCCCATATAAATCTAGACTCCTTATGGCTTTAGAGATGCCCTCGGATATCCTGCTTTACTTTCACCTGCTGGTATATGTTTCCCATGAACTGTGCTGTGTCTGTCTTACCTTGCAAATATCCTGTCACCAATTAGAGCCATAGTGGTGGTTGACCTTGGCTGGATGCCAGACACCGACTAAGCCACTCTCTCATTCCCCCTTCTCAACAGGACAGTGGGGGAAAATAAGATGAAAAGCTTGTGGGTCAAGATAAAGATAGAGATATCACTTACTAATTACCACCACAGGCAAACCAGACTCGACTTAGTGAAAATTAATTTAATATATTGACCTCTCTGTGGGCTGCAGGTTCCTTCAGGGCATATCTACCTGCTCCAGCATGGGCTGCAGTGTGGATATCTGCTCCACTGTGGTCTCTCCACAGGCTGCAGTGTGGATATCTGCTCCAGTGCCTGGAGCATCTCCTCTCCCTCCTTCTTCTCTGACCTTGGTGTCTGCAAGGCTAGTTCTCTCCATTTTTTTCTTGGTCTTCTCTTTCAACTGCTGTGCCCTTTCTTAAATATATTTTCCCCGAGGTGCCACCAGTTTGGCTGAGGGGCTCAGCCATGCCCTGCAGTGGGTCCATTGGAGCCAGCTGCAACCATCTGTATCCAGCACAGGGCAGCCCTGGCCCCCCCACTTGCTACCACCACTACAGCCCCCCTCCCCCCACTACCAACATCTTGACACATACACCCAACACAACCGTATTTAGACAAACCTTCTGACCTTCAACCCAGAAGAAAAAAGAGTAATTACATTCAGTGACTTTTTAATGTCATTCAATAGTTATTATGGACTTAATTTCATCTTTAATATATGGCTTGTATTGGATAATGAAGTGATAGAGGTGCACAGCCATTGGGAAGCAGATGTTTCTAGGCTGGACAGCAGTGTAGGCTGATTGCTACCCCTCTTGTGGGAGTACAGTGTGTTCCCTTGGCACTGTCCTCCCCAGAGAGCCTAAACATATATGGAAGGTCCTCTCCCTTTATATATTCTGTCACTACAATATTTTTTCTAATACTCTCTACTTGAATTAGCCAAATCATCAAGCAACATGTCATTTGTGCTGCTGTATGTGCTGAAATTATGTTCTTCTGCATAGTTACTGTTAATATCTAGTTACTGACCAAGCAACCTGACAAAAAAACCAGCTTAATATATATAAAGATTTATCTCTGCATGTGAGAAGAAAATTCGGATTGTAACTCAAGTTAGTTTTCTATGCAGAAAACAACTTGGGATGATCTGTATGTGTAGAAACAGTTAACAGAATCATTCTTTGTGCAGAGTTCCTTGAGGAGAATGAAAATAAGTGATTTACAAATGACTTTGGGGAATAAGGTATTCAATTATTAGTCACATCTTTGAAAGTCAGGCCTTTTACTGCATCTTTGGCTATTTTTATTGTGTTATTCCCAGTTAAATTACAAATTAGGGTTATCTGCTTTCACGACAAATTTTGAAGTGCATTTGGCATTCACTGCCACTGATACTAAATGTCTTGTTATTCAAAAATTAGCACTTTTTATTTGTGTCTTCATTTATTGTTTTCTCTATAAAGACTACATATCAACACCATTTCTACAGAACCATTTTGGTTTTAATCCATTTTGAGTTATAGAGAACTTTTCCACATTTTATCCACTTGTGATCAAATTTAATTTATGTCTAGAATAAACAGTAACACCTTCTACTAACTTTCTATGGAGATGTAACAGTTAAATCTAAATATGGTCTTTAATAATGTAATATGTCAAATAAAGTTGAGCAGACCTTATTGATGACAAGGGACTTGGCTGGTTCCCCAAACCTTAATTATCAGAAGTTTTTAAAAAATTCTGCAAATTGGGATTCTTAACAAAAAGAGTGCCTGTGAAATATCCCTTCAAGACAATGGGAATAACTCTTCACAGAAATTTCAGTTTTATTAATCAGCTTATCGTGTTTAAAGGAAAACTAAAATGAGATTAATGGAGGAAAATTTTTCATAGCATTATATTCGCTACTAAAGAAAAAAGGGAGAAAAAAGGGAAAAAATAAACAATTTACTTCATAACTGCCTTTGGTTAAAATCAAAGTTAGAATAAAACACAGGCAAGGCCATTTAGACAAAGTGTTTTCTGATTTTTTTGGTGTGGTAGAAACAATTCTTATATATGCCTTTAATACTGCTGTGTTTGCAGTTCAGTAAACGTGCAGCTTAAGCAAGATAACTGTCAGCAGTTGATTGCAGATCAGTATTTCCACAGTACTGCTGAGTGCTGAATTAAGAAAGTTGTCTATTTCAGAGATTAATAATGCTGATGACTGAAGGAAAACTGAATTTATCTAAGAGAAAGCTCAGTCTTGGAGGTAGCTAAAATCTGTGCAGCTTGTGTCATGTAAAAATCATGGTTTGCTTCTTCAATAGCTAAACAATGATACAAATGAAAGATTTACAGCATACAGAATTTCTGTGTTGACATTTTCAGTATGTCCCTCTTAACTGCAGAGCACAATGGGCTAAAAGCTGTACTCTGTCAAATTTACACTAAATTTCAGACTATTAAAACAATATATATGCCCCAAAAATTTTAATTTAAAATTAAAAGTCAGTCTGCTTAGCAGATGGAACAAAGCAAGCAATAGATTTTTCCTTCAATTTATACAGAAATCTTGGAAACAGCAACCAAAAATCCTTTGTCATAAAACAGAATATATGTTCAAAGTATTTCTGTGACTGTGTACAAAAATAGGGGTGACTGTGAGAAATACTAGAAACATGAAATATTAGTGTTTCTAGAACAGATAGTGCATTTCTTCTTTCTATTTTTTGTTATAAAAACTGAGACAAATATCTGCCTGGTGCAAACCTAGAAGAGAATAAAGGTGTCTGCCTTTGTCCTCAACAGGTTTATAAAGTCACTAGCAGAGGTAAATTATGCACCTAGTGTTCGAGTGGAAGATGAAGTGATGCATGTAATCCTGACAAAATTCTGGAAGTCATGAAATCAACTTTTTTTTAATTATTATTTTAATTTTTTTTAAATTAAAGGCAGAATCAACTGATTGAAAATATAAAAAACTAATTGAGAATTCCTATAATATACTGAATACCTCCCTGAGGAATAATTCTCAACACCACTCAGAGGACTTACTAAGTTGTCAGGGAGATGTACCTTCAAAGCAAACTTTCTGATACAGTGCATTCTCTACATGATAATGTTATCCTAGTTGTATAACAATATTGAATCTGGTTTTAGGTGGTAGCCACAGTCTTTTTTTGTTCATTGATATTAGTGCCAAATTATGGGAGTGAAAATAACTCAGTGTACAGTGGATAATGAGATATAGCTGTGGATCCTGCTCTATACATGGTAACCAGAGGCATGAGGCAAATAAACCATGACTGAAAACACAGATGCAGAAGATATTTTCCATCTGTAAATATATGGCACCAAATAAATATATATTAATGTATACTCTAAAGATTGTCTCCAGGTGTTTCGTACTCACATGATCCCTAGGAAACCTAGATTTATAATACAACCTCCAAAACAGGTCTTCCCCAAAGATAGGCTGAGATTTTAAATGCTGCCACAGAAGCTAAAACTACAGACAGTTCATCACTGGTAGTTAGGAACTACTGTCACATATAGTTAACCAAATTCAACACTGATGCCTGGAATATTGTCACATACTCATTAATTTGGACAAGTAAATGAATGTGGTTTTTACTCGTACTATAGTTAAGTAGCAATGAAGCAAAAATGTTTGGTGGTAAAGTAAGAACTCCTATGTCTTGCTGTGACTGAAGATTTTTCTCTCTCCCTGCCTTCCCTGCTAGGGAGAAGAGCAGACCCTCACAATTTTTGAAAAAAAACAGTGAAAGTTTTTTATCTTTTCTGTTTTTCTAATAGGAGCTGCAAAAAATAATTGAAGTCCACAGCTTTATGAAAAACAGTTGCCAAGGGCAAGAGGCAGTTAAAAGTATGATAGATAAAGGCTGATGGTGTGGTAAACATACACAGAATTATGAGTCATTATGAATGGAGCTTATGTAGTGCTGGGGGAGGAAAGAGATATTTCCCACATGATAATACTCAGTGTAAGAAAAACACTTGGGTTTAACATCTGGAAACTTCTCCAAAACATTAGTATTCATGGGTTGACATCATAAAAGCCCTTTCTGTATGAGTTTTTGTGAATGGGTTCTACAGGTGCTGATAGATGCGGATGGAAAAATAGCTACCAGAAAATAGTAGGCCAAAGAGTGAAAAAATAGATGCTGAGAAATGCATGTGAAAGTCTCTAATACCTGATGAGCTCTGGAGACTAGCATTCCTGCTGAGTCCACAAGAAGAGATGAACTCAGAAAATCAATAGTTTGTTGCCTCTATCCAAGGCCAGCAGTAAACACCAGCACCAGTAATGAGTTTGTATAATTCAGACCACACCCAAGAAGGTGGTGGTTGCTATATGCAGACAAGACTTCAGGGTTATATAAACACCTGATGAAAGAAGGACCTTCCTGAAGGACTTTCTGAAAACCAACCTAGCAGCCACACTGTGACCCTCTGCTTCTGCATAAACAGCTAGGGCTGGCCTGCCAGTTGTTGCTCCAACCAAGTAATAATTAGTAATTGTGTGTATGCAACTATGTGTGCCTGAATGTACTATGGGAAGGGATATGTGAATGTGTTGTACATTTACCTACTCTTGATAACAACAGCTTAATTAATAAAAGCTGTTCTAGTAAAAATTTGTTGTAATCGGTGTCTCCCCTGATTTGATCCCCTTAACAGGGAAAAGGGAATTTACAACAGGAAACAAGTCTCTCATGCTTTTTGGAGAAAGAAAGGACAAGAGGGTAGCTTGGATATTTGAAGTATGGGATTGTGATTAGTGCTTGTAAGAAAACGAGGGGAAAAGAGGGAATGAAAGGGGAGGGAATAAAATGATTATGAAAGATAAAAATCATTTGAATTGTTGAACTGATTCAGTGGTCCAAGAAAAGTATTTTATCCTCTCATCCACCCAGTTCACAGATCATTGTCAGAAGCAGGGTGCTGGACACTGGACTTTTTCCTATGAGGTTGAAATCTACAGGAATAATGAGGAGAGAACTGAACGAGACTGAACTGCTTGTCATGTGGCCTGCACTCATACTCATCAGAAAGTTGCTACTTTTGTTTATTTATTTATTTAAACCAAAAGCTATGTAATCCCAGTTGAACTTTTAAACTAAGCACACTGTGTTTCTGGGTTCCATTTAATGGAGGATATTACATAAAAGACTACAACTTAAAATAGATGAAAATATAGACCTTAAAACGCATCATCCTGTCTGTATTTTGGAAAGAATATAATCTTTGCATGCTTTTTTCTTGTATTTGAAATGGGTAAAAAAATTAGTTTTGCTTCCAAGTAGTTGTCACCACAATGTCATACAAGGATGGAATGGAATTTGTACCAATCTTTTACAAATAGTAATTTCATAGACTAACCTGAGTAATACTTGGGAAGGGCCCATCATCTTGACTAGAGCAGAAATAACTGTGCTCTCACAAAGCACAGACCGTGATGAGAATCACTTGGAGACAGAGTGTATAGAACAGATAAAAGCTCAGGGAACATATTTTGAATTTTACTGTTTTAAAACAGTGATAGATGGGGGGGTCTTATGTACTTACTTAGCAATTTCACAGCAGACTTAAGATAAACTGCTGTAGAAAAAAAATCAGAATCTTATCTCACTGACCATTATTTGTCAGCAGAATTGTACTTTAATATAAGCTTTATGAGACTGGGATTTATTCTGTTCCATTTAAGAGCGATGGCAAAAAGTTATCATGTAATTTTAATTGTCCTTGTAAGGAATTTATTATCTTCAGTCTTATGCACGAATGTAGCTAATGATAATAGCATTTACTAAAATTGTCCATTTTTAAATCAATCAGTTTGAATAATCTTCATCCAAGATCCCTAATAGACCTAGCTGTGGAATTTTTGTCACTAATGTTAAAACTTTTAATAAATCTTGAAAAGTCACACAGTTTATAAAGATTCAAGGACTTTTAACACAAATCTGATGTTCTTAAGAGCAAGAAAGCGTAACACTTGGACTACATTTTTTTCTGTCTTGGACAAAATATTAGGGTGGTTA
>VYZW01025338.1:50600-65733 GCA_013401315.1 Balaeniceps rex
TTGAAACATTTTTTTTACTTTTAATATTCTTTAACCATGATATTTCATTTCTAAACAAAACATTTCACCAATTTTAATACTTCTGGAGCTCTACTTTTCCAACTACAGCAGCTATAGCTTTTCCTTCTTCACCTTTTGCTTTCCTTTCTTTTTCANTTAAACTGTGTGTGAGAGAGAGAGAGAGGACACCAATTGTTGCCTGTGAGGAAAGCTGCTGTCCTTCTAACAACTTTTGTACCCTGTCTTTTCCTGTGTGAAGCAAACCACCAAATATGGTTGCTTTTACAAACTTTTATTAATCTGCCTAAAGACTTTTTAAATAGTTTAAAAAACTATTCAAACTGGAATAGCCTTNTTGCTGTCTAATGTAGGATATCAGCTTGAAATATGGCTTTATTTTTCTTTTGTAATTAGTATGGGTGTTATATTAGAATTAGGAATTTTTGGAAGTCATCTGTGAGTGTTTTGTGGCATGGAACTTTTTGTTGTCCAGTGTTTCAAGGTTTATGGGTATACTTAATCTCAGAAGTATGGTTTCTTCAGAAAATAGTAGCAGTCAGAATTTTTTTCCTCAGTCCACTTCAATAACTATCAATTAAAGGATATATTTCAACATCTCTATATGGTTCTTAATTAAAAAAATGAGTTTAAAAAATATGTAAGAAAACACTGCTTATGAAGATCAGTTTTCACTGTAGTTGTAGGTAGAAACACTATGGAAAAAGTTTAAAAATATCTGAGCATTTTTCAAAGTATTTTAATATTTCATTTGCATATTTCAAATTTCAAACTATTTCATATTTTATTTCTTCAAGCTTTGTAATACAGCCATGTTCTTTTTGAATGTGCACCAAAATTATTAACAGGCTAGAAAACAGCATTTCAAACACCACAATAGATTTGCTGAAGGGATATAGGAGATAGTAAGTTATAAAAGAAGATTAAGTAAATGCCAGGTTTGATCTTTTTTCTTTTTTACTTCTATTTGGAATAGTCATAGGCTACTAACTGTTAATTGGCTTTAGCTAGCTGCTCTGATTCTTTTTTTTTCTTTTTTTTCTTTTTTTTCTGAATTTCCAAGGCAGATTTTACTCCTGCTGACAGACATCTGCTCTGGGAAGGTTGCCATAACACTATTTAAAATAAAAGACCTTATTTATTGGTACAAATCAGGAGAAAATTCATCATAGTAATTGGAATAACTTTACATTGTTCACACTTACTCCACGGGAGAGAGACACCTCAAGTTATCTCCCAATTATTTATCAGTAACAATGAAGAAACTGCTACTACTAAGGTCCTGGGAAGTTCTTTGGTGAGAAATCTGGCTAGAAAGTAGAACATCTGCTTGCCAAAACATTTTGTTTGACTACTATCCTCAGGCTGAAGAGTAACTAAGTCTCTTTGGCCGAATATGCTTGTCTTTTCCCGTACAGCTACCAATTCTCTTTGGAGTGAAAAAACCTTGTGTTTTCTCCATAGCTTAAGACAATAGTTATGGTTTACACCCTTAAAAACATTCTGTCATATATCATGTTTGTAGCACAGTGATCTATTTAATTCTACTGAAGAAAAACATTTCAAAGGTGGGCGATTTTAGTAGACAACTAGTCTGAGAAGCAGTTTAGAAATTTCTGAGGATTAAAGGTAGATTAAAATTAGGAAATAATTTATTTTTTACTAGTAAAAGGAATGTGAAGACATTACTAATGGATTAAATGATGGATGATTCACCTTGTAATTTGACTGTTTGTGTGGTTAACAATTTTGAAAGTTTAATTCTTACTTCATCAGGAAATATTTTGGTTTCTCTTTGAGGATTTAAACCTTATATGATCAGTTGTCCTTTCTGTCTTTTTTCCCCTCTCCACTTATTGCACCTCAAATTTCAAAACCTGATATGTATTTTTGTGCATATTAATTATTTTTAGTTGTTGTTGAGTAGAAGAGGAGGGAAAGAAAGTTTAGAATTGTACTATATATATTCATAGGGGAAAAAAAAACCCAAACAAAAACCCAAACAAAAAACCAAACAAACAAAACCCTTGTCAGAGTTGTTGAACAAAGAAAATAATTGTGACCAAGGCTCATATCAGTAACAGAAGCTAAAAATACATGTTATCAATTAGAAGATAAGTAAATTAAATCCCCTGTGTTTCAAGATTTACAGCGTCTCTAATTTTGTATTGGGAATGTTTAATTTTTTTAGTATAACAGTATATATGCATACATGTTAGATTTATTACTATTGTATCTGTTTATATACACTATTTGGCATTACTAATTTTGCTCTTCAATCTCACAGAATGAAATATAATCTTTCATTTGAACTAGAAGCAAATTAAGTGATGTATGTCCAAGTTCCTGTTCTACCATACCATATTGTTGAAATCCCTGGCAAATTCTCCATACATATAATTATAAATAGCATAGATTCTAAGTGAGATACTAATTATGTATCTAATTATTCACAAGTCAGATGTCTGAGAACAGGGACACAAGAAAAAAACATGCTGAGTGAAAAATAGCCTAAAGGTCAAAAAATGTAACTGCTTTAGAGAAACCTAGGTGCCCTCCTCGGAGCTTTATTTTCATCCACTTCTTCAGGCTAAGCATTTCATGCCAAGTTTTGAAAGATGAAACAGGATTTATTTTCTTCTTTAAAACACCACCAATGGAAGATTTCTTATGGAATTTAATATTTCATTTATATAAATTCCATGAGTTTTAGCTGATGACTAGATTCGTATTTCATTGGAAAATAATGAAAATTAGGGGGAACAGGGGGGCAACAACACACATCAAATTATTCCATACTAGAAAAAACTTTGAGAATTAACATGTTATTCTTTTCATTACAATATGGAATATCATCAGTGATTATTATTTATGGAAAGCAAAGTGGAAAATTTGTAATCATCCTCATTCAGTAAAATAATTTCAGGATATGAGTTGAGACAGGTTTCTGAGAAAATTGCACCCTTGAAGTCCTGAAGTATTAATGTAAATAATCATCAGCTATTAGTATTCTGGCAAACTTAACTGTTTCCCAGTGCCTATTGTTCCACACAGTAAAAAAAAAAACAAAAAAAAACAAACAAACAAAAAAAAACAAAAAACAAACCACCAGTACCAAAACACCACCACTACCAAAAAAATCTCTGGCTTGTTTTCATGACTTAATTGCTAGTGTATTTCTTATCTTAAATTATGGCTCTGAGAAATACTTCTTATTTGAGGTGTTGCTTCTGAAACATAAAAATGGCTTAGTAATTATTCTGGAATCATTCCCTATTTTGATAATTTTTTCTGTGCACTTAAATATATACTGATCAGAAGTATTAGGCAAATATTTCAAATGCAGACACTGTGGCAATAAACCTAAAAATATACATTCAGAGAATTAATTATTTTCTCTGGTCTTTCTTTGTTTAATAAGCATATATCAATTCAACAGTTTTCATTTTGATAATATGCTAATTTAAAGAAAAGAAAAATATCCTCTCTGTTCCCCAGATCCATATCTATTTAACTAAACTTCTTTTCTATAAGGGTTATGGTCGATCAAAAATTGGAGTAAAATTGAATGGCTTAAAATACCTTGTGATGCTACTAAAGCAGATAACCAAAAATTCCACCATTGAAGTTTTTAAATAATAGAAAATAGAAGGGAAAAAAAAAAAAAAAGAAACATACTTCTGGCAGCTTTATGCCCAATCCTTAATATTAAACTTATTCTGATAATTTTTCTGCTAAAAAAGCATATGCCTTTTAAAATGAAAATTGGTAACTATGCTTTTCCATCCATACTTATATGGCTGCATGCTTTGGTAGAAAAATCAGTAAAAAAATTCATAGTTATATCCAGCAAACTGAAATGTATTCTTTAAAATTGTCTAGTGTCTGAGTATACGTATATTTATTTTAGTATACATTTTACAGTTATTTTTGCCAAATAAGTGTCTCAGCTAACAAATCCCAGTTAATTTTAGTATGGTTCATTACTGGAAATACATAATCCTCCTTAGGTTTTATACATAGATTTGGTCATTTGACAGTAATTACAAAACTACTTTCTTGCATATGAATTATAGTCTAATTAAACTAGCCTGCAGGCAGCCACAGCAATGATGCTGGTTAAGCAGCATTTTCTACATTCCCAAGCACTACTATGTTCTTTTAGCTTTTGCTGTTTTCATGCATTTTCTGCCAAGTTAAGCTACTGAGGCAATGCTGTAGGGGAAATTTTCATTGAAAATACATCCTTTTCTAGATTTCTTATAGAAATTAACAAAAGAGCTGGCTGACCAAACATAATAAAACGTCAGTTAATCGGTTTCTTTGCTTACAGACCTTAGTGATTAGAGAACAAATGTGAATTTGCAATGAAAAGTGAATGGATCAGTGAATATATTTTGAAGATTTTTAATACTTTGCTTTGTGTTTTTGATCCTGTGAATGATTAAGCATAAAATCCTCTCAGTACCCTCAGCTGTTGTTCTCTCTCGAGGTCTTGGTTTGAAGACAGGTTACTTGCCATAGAACAGATGTTCTAAAGCCAGTAACTAAAAGTTAATATAATACTAGTAAATTACAGCATTCTTTAGCACACTTTTAAAATTAATATTAATGAAATATAAGTTTAAATGACATGCTCAGTATCTCCTCAGTAGGTAGAATTATTACACGGCATCCCTGTGATACTTTCTCTGCTTTTTTTAAGGGCATTTACAAAAGCTTCTTGTTTGTACCTTTGGAAAGCTGGGCTGTATTGTCAAGACTTTAGCTAGAAGGCTGAGAGTAGTGATTATTCCTCTGTATCCAGCATGTGTTCACATCTTCTAAATGTGTTGAACGTGCCCATGTTTAGATGCATCTGATCATCAGTACCTCTTCTGAAGTGGTTGCTCCTCTTTGTGTGTTTATTACCACATTGTACTGTTTGCATTAATCTTCATGCTGATTAACAGTGTGCTGTTAATTCAGAATGATTCGTGCACATGTGAAGAACATTTTATCTTCTGAATTTTCTGCACACACAAGTTCTCTTATTTGTGGAGCCACATGCTCCATGTGTCCTCACTTATGACACCAGAGCATCAAACACATGTACTGCCTATGTACATGTACTTATGTTATGGAAAAAAAGATGAAGGATTTGTAATTTATTTTTAACCCCAATCTTTATACTTATTTTATTTAAGCATATTGAAAAAAAATATAAAGGTTCTTTGAGGTGAAAACTATGTCTTTCTGCTTTGTTGCTGTCTTTCCTGTTGCTGGCTTCTCCCTTGGATCCTACTAAGGCCATGTTTTCAGATGGTATTAACGTATATGGACCAAAGTGGACCATCAACAGTGGATTAGTATCAGATGATTTACAAGCCTATCAAAAATTATAGTTACATTTTGCCTCTCTGGTACAAAAAGGACAGTAAAAAGTGTAGGCATCAGATTGGCACCTCCTGAACAGTTTTCATTCTCCTTAGTGTAGATTCTCCAGCAATAATCATCTATCTTTGTGGTGGGTTGACCCTGGTTGGACGCCAGGTGCCCACCAAAGCTGCTTTATCACTCCCCCTCCTCAGCTGGACAGGGGAGAGAAGATATAACGAAAGGCTCGTGGGTCGAGATAAGGACAGGGAGAGATCACTCATCAATTACCAGTCAAATCAGAGCAGGATAATGAGAAGTAAAAACAAATCTTAAAAACACCTTCCCCCCACTCCTCCCTTCTTCCCAGGCTTAACTTTACTCCTGAATTCTCTACCTCCTCCCCATAAGCGGCACAGGGGGATGGGGAATGGGGCTTGTGGTCAGTTCATCATGCATTGTCTCTGCCGCTCCTTCCTCCTCAGGGGGAAGACTCCTCACGCTCCTCCCCACTCCAGTGTGGGGTCCCTCCCACAGGAGACAGTACTCCACGAACTTCTCCAATGTGAGTCTTTCCCACAGGCTGCAGTTGTTCAGGAACTGCTCCAGCATGGGTCTTTTCCACGGGGTGCAGTCCTTCAGGAGCAGACTGCTCCAGCGTGGGACCCCCACGGCATCACAAGTCCTGCCAGAAAAACCTGCTCCAGTGTGAGCTTCTCTCTCTCCACTGGTCCACAGGTCCTTCCAGGAGCTCGCTCCAGCGCTGGCTTCCCACAGGGTCACAGCCTCTTTTGGGCACATCCACCTGCTCCGGTGTGGGGTCCTCCACAGGCTGCAGGTGGATATCTGTTCCACCGTTAACTTCCATGGGCTGCAGGGGGACAGTCTGCCTCAAATGGTCTTCACCACGGGCTGCAGGGAATCTCTGCTCTGGTGCTTGGAGCACCTCCTCCCCCTCCTTCTTCACTGACCTTGGTGTCTGCAGAGTTGTTCCTCTCACTTATTCTCACTCCTCTCTCTGGCTGCAATTGTGCAGTTTTTTTCCCCCCTTCTTAAATATGTTATCACAGAGGTACTACCACCATTGTTGATTGGCTCAGCCTTGGCCAGCAATGGTTCCATCTTGGAGCCAGTTGGCATTGGCTCTATTGGACATAGGAGAAGCTTCTGGCAGCTTCTCACAGAAGCCACTACTGTAGCTCACCCGCTACCAAGACCTTGCTATGAAAACCCAATACAATCTTCAATGGGTGCTGGAAATTATTTTTGAAACCTTTCTTGTGTGCTGTGCTGAATGGAGCACAGGAGACATATTTCAGTTCTGCCAACATTTGATCTTTCAGAAATAATTTCCAGTTTCCATACTGGAAACATGACAGAGAATTCTTACTCTTTGGAAGAACTTGTTCTTGTTTTTTTTCCCTTATATCCCTTTTTTGTTGGTTTGTTTTGTTGTTTGTTTTTTTTTTTTTTGGGGGGGGGAGGGGGGGGAGGGGGGCTGCCCATACTCTTTCTTCTTTTGTGATTTAGGATGTTTCCCTGCCTGATTTTACTCCCTAGCTTAATGATGCATCTTGAATGTAGTTGACTAAGGTTTCCTCTGACTCACTGCCCTTTTCCCCCCATATAAACAACTTGGTTTTATCACAGAAGAAGGTCTTTCTAGATTTAGAAAGTATTAAAAAAAAAAGTTTTTTGCACCTATGTTCATCACAGTAATAAACAAAAATATCTACCTAGAAAGAGACTTTTTCCTCATATTCATTTCATTGCTGCTCTTTTTTTCTGATTCTTGTCAGCCTCATGTGAATACTAGATATCTAGTCAGAGTTTTTCCTTGTTTGATTTTTCATGAAGGTTATGGAGTTCTGACACAGTTTCTAAAATAGATGAAGCATAAGAAAATTCTAATAATACTCCCTTTGACCCTCAGCTTCAATATCTGGGGATATTTTTTTAGAGTACAAATGCAATTGAAAATGAAAATCTTAATGAATATTTAAAATTTCAGTTTACAATGTTATCCAAAATCAGCTTCAATTTTATGCTAGCTAAAATTACTGCTATGTTAGGATACAATCCCACAGAACCAGAAGAGTAACCTTTACTACAATTTCTAAGGAAGATTTTATTTTTCAAATTCGGATAAAGGGCATAGCTGTGCAGCCAAGATAACATTTCATCTGGAGCCTGCAAAGCCAAGAAGAACAGGAAAAGGTGACTCACCTGGACAATTCAGCTATTCACAGAATCACAGAATGGTTGAGGTTGGAAGGGACTTCTGGAGGTCATCTGGTCTGACATCCTTGCTCAAGCAGGGCCACCTAGATTGATCAGAACCATGCCCATATGGCTTTTCAGCACTTCCAAAGATGGAAATTCCACATCCCCTCTGGGCAACCTTTTCCAGTGCTCAGTGACCCTCACATTAAAAATGTCTCTTGATGTTGAGATGGCACACACTATGTTTCAGTTTGTGCCCATTGTTTCTGGTCCTGTCACTGGGAAAAACTGAAAAGAGCCTGGCTCTATCTTCTTTGCACTCTTCCTTCAGGTATTTATATACATTGATGAGATCCCCTTTGAGCCTTCTCTTCTCTGGGCTGAACAGTCCCAGTTCTCTCAGCCTTTCCTCATAGGAGAGATACTCCAATCACTTAACCATCTTAATGGTCTGCATCTTAATGGTCTTGGTATCCACTGAGACTTTCAGGTCTTTTCTGCCAAGCTGCTTTCCTGCTGGGTGGCCTCCAGCATATATTGGTGCATGGTGTTGTTCCTCCCCAGGTGCAGGACTTTACACTTCTCCTTGTTGAACTTCATGAGGTTCCTTTTGGCCCATGTCTCCAGACTGTCAAGGTCCCTCTGGATGGCAACACAGCCCTCTGGTGTATCAGCCACTCACTCCAAGTTTTGTTTCATCAGCAAATTTGCTGAGGGTATACCCTACCCCATTGTCTAGATTGCTAATGAAAGTGTTAAACAGAATTGGACCCAGGATTGACCCCTGGGGTACACTGCTAATTATTGGTCTCCAATCAGACCTTATGCCATTCAACTGCTATTCAACTGCTGTTGATACTTGTAATGCTATGCAATATCCCACTGCAGCTTTCGCTCTAGAGTTAAATGCAGTCAAGGCACTTTGAATTCCTGAGGTTTCAGTTCAATTTTTATGAACTTCAAAACATGAGATAGTACAAATGAACATATATTATATGCTTTATTTCACTTATAGACCCAAAGTTGCCAATGACAAAATCTTATGAAAGATAATATTTATAATCCTGCAAATTCAAAATGCTAAGGTTTTTAAGGTTCTTTTCTGCCAGGGGGGAGAGAGAGAGAGAGAGAGAGAGAGATTTAACATCCTGCTCCTTTTTGCTCTTAGATCAATTTATACAAAGTAATATAAACTCTTCAGAAAATGGATCACCTCTTCACTCATTTTTTGGGTCTTCAAAATAAATTTCTAGCCTGATTATTTGTCAGAGGAACACACTAAAGGAACCAGAATTTGTGTTTTTCCTCTTCCACTTCTGTAAATATTTTCTGACACAGTAGGAAATATAATTATCATATATGCTAAACCATAAATTGCAAAACAGTAATTAAAAGTATAAGGACAAAATTTAGAGGACATGATTGTCAGTCATTTCTAAATAAAACACAGTTTATTAAAAGAATACCTGATAACTATAATCAAAAATGAAGAAAACTGGCATGATCTTTCTCCAAAGAAAGGAGATATTCATACTTACATATAAACATAGACACAATCACAAAGATTTTTCTATCAATAATAAAGAAACATAACATAATCCAGAAGTAAATACTTTTCCCTATATGGGCATTTTTATTTTAACAAGGTTTGTGATAAACAGCTTTTGGCCTATTTTGATATGAGGCTTTTGTAATAGTTAAAATTATACTGGTTATTATATGGTAATTATCATCATAAGAGTCAAAATCCTTCATATGAGATGGGAAACAGTAAAATATACATACATGCTGGCTATGCTTTTGGATTTTTAAATGCCTGATGCCTAATGCAAAGCTATGTAACAAAGATTTTTAGTCTCATAGTTTTTTTCATGTTCTTTATTTACCTTTCCCCCTTTGCATGCCCTCCTAAAAACTGTACTGAGAATTAATCTTGATAATTTAAGCTATTTGAAAAAGTACAAAGTGCATTTCTTGGGATGCAGATCTATATAGAAGGGCAGGCTGCTGAACATAATTTCTTCAAGTTTGGTTTGTTTCTCAGATCTCATTAGGAGCTCAAATGCAAACTGAGTTTAAGAAAATAATTTTCAACTATACTTGTCAGATTTTTCTAACTGTGACATGTAATGACAATCCAGCCCATTTTCCTGCTCAAGAGAAATGCATTCACAAAAATCTGTAACTCAGTCTACCTTTCTTTTGGAAGATAAATGCCATCAAGGTGAAGAGAGGAATAAAAGTGAGATAATAATGAAAATCCAATCTAAAATCTAAACCTTCCTCAGTCTGTAGTTCTGACAATACATGTTAAACATAGTTACTTTTAATCTAACTTTTAAGCATTTGTCTAGGATTCCTAAAATGGGGTATGATCACTCTGTATGGAGTAGGGATAAAAGACAGACATTATCAAAAGGCAATTCAGATCACAAGTGTACTGATTCCCATACAAATTGTTACCCCCTTCACCTTGCCTAAATAACAGAAGATGATGACACTTCTACCTGAAGTAACTTTTTGAGGCTTTAATAATCTCTAACCTCATTCTGTAAAAGCTTTTTGAACAGGATTATTCCATGTCATAACTCTCAGTCTGACAAAGAGTAAATGCTGAGAACAAGATTCATTTATGAAACTTGAGATGAATGCATGTGAATGTGCATTCTAACACACATTTGAGAAGCACACTGTAATAATGAATTCTAATTATGAAATTTTAATAAACATTTTGATGAGTCTTACTGCAGAATATCCTATTTATCTTAGTGACAGTTGCTCATGTCCATAATGATTTTATATCTGTTCATTTCAAATGATGGAAAACTTCTTATACTGCAATGATAGTAAATTAAAAAACCCATAAAATTACAAAGCAATAAAGCAATATTTCCTCATTGCAAGTGTTCTGTGTGTATAGTTTTGTATCTGTGTACTTGTGAGGCAAAGATGTACAGTTATGAGTAGAATATTCAAATTCTTTTGCAGGAAAAAATAGAGACTTTTTGTTTGTTTGTTTGAGTTTTGGTGCTTTATAGTGGGGACCAAAAATTGAAAAATAAAATCTGTCTTAAATGCAGATTTAAGAACTTGGAAAATATATGTGTAATAGTAATTTTGCCTCTCTATGACTTATAAGCCTACTGTAGATATGATCTTGCAGACATTACTTGTTCAAATGATCATCAAAATCAGTTAAGTCTTGCCTGAGCAAGAACTAAGTAATCAGTTTTATAAATTGTTATTATTTTTTTAATACAAAGTGAATCAACTCAAACAATAGAAAGATGAGGGATGAAAGATACTGTATAATATGACTCTATTGGAGTCATGGACTCTCATGGACTGCTTTCTTTAAATGTACTAGACGTTTCAGATGACTCTATTTTACATTGCTTTGTTGGTAATGTTATATGCTTTACAAGTCTTGTCAGTGTGCATTTTCCAGGTGTAGCTGTATAATTTGTTCATTTATTTTGGGTGTACTTTATTGGCTGAGCTCTGTTGCCCAAATCAATATTTCTGTTGCTTTCTTCAATAGTCAGGGCTTTACATACTGCGTTAATTCAGTTGCTCGTGTAGACAGATTAACTGCCTATCTTACAGAAACAGCTGCTTCCTTTGATCTGGTTCAATACTATGGTATTCAGGTTTTTAGATATGCTACCTGCCAATCGTACTGCATGATTTAGCTAATACCTGTTTACTTTAATAAATGAATTCATTAGTGTTTGAAATCATTGTAGCTGTTGCCCAGTGTGTATAGAAGTCCATTGGACATGCATCTTTATGCAAACTTCAGTGATTTCCCTGGAATTTTAGTTAAGATGAAAACTGTAAAAATGGGTTTCTCTAACTGAAAGAGTAATATTTGTTTTTCCTCACAGATTTCTTCAATTGCTTTTCCTCATGTGTGTCCTTTTTTTGTTTATTTTATGAGAGTTTTTTGACCTAACTTTCCACTTTGCTATTCACCACATGAAAGTAGGTGATGCAAATCTAGTAATACAAATTTTGTTGCACTTCCAATGTGTTCTACATTAGCTAAAAAAAATCTGGTGAAATTTCATTTGGATTAATTTATTTTCCCTTTTGAAATTCCCTCTGATTGTGTCAGTTATGTTCACTTCTTCTCGTCTGAACTATATAACCATAATATCGGCATTACATGCTTGGTAAACAACTGCCAAGTTCTGCTTGATCAGTAAGTGAAATTATCTTATAAATAGAGTATAAAAAATATTTAAGTAGATTTTCTGGTGAAATACTCTCTACAAATATGATAATCGTCAACAACAACAAAACATGAAAAACATCAAAATACCAAAACATCAAAATCACAAACATTTGAGAACGTATTTAAAAAAAACCCTAATGTGTAGATTGTATGTTTTGCATAAACCCTTGATTTATAAAATTACTTTTATAAAAAATGTTTTCAATCATTTTGTTGGTAATGCTCCATCATCCAAGAACCCTACTTTTAATGTGTAGACTGTTAAAGGACAAAAACCTGTCTTGCATATATGTATACTTTATTTAAATCACAAAGCATTTAAAAGTAAACATGCATAACTGGCAAAATTTCCAGTAAAAACATGTATTCTCATCTACACATTAGAAGAGATACAGCCCTGATTTATACTATGCAAGATGTCTTTTATTCTCATTCCTGTGCATTGCAACTTCAGCTAAAGCATCCATTAGAAAAGAGGTTTGCATAGAATTGGTAGAGACTTATTCCTTAATATAACTGAACAGTTCTTGCTTTGTGTTTTCCATGTGCTTGAGTACATTTTAATTATTTTCTAGAAGTACTATTTTTTTGTACATGTATCTTTCTGATAAAGAAAAGTAGAGTGATAAACCAAGGATGATTCATTTCTTCACAGCAAAGGAAGTTATTGAAGATGTCTCTAGATTTCTGCACTGACACTGAACTACATCCTGAGATGTAGTGTGGTTCTGCCTAGCCAATCCTAAAGGTCAAAGAATTCAAAAAAAGAAAGTTTGCAAGACAAAGAAAAGAGAACAGGCATGCTTTTTAACAGATGCTTTTTAACTGCTGATCAAGATATAGACTGATGTGCTGATTGTAAAGAGTTGAAATATAACCATACTAAGATTTCTGTTCCAAGAAACTTTATGATTTCATTATTATTGAGAATAGAATAGAATAGAATAGAATAGAATAGAATAGAATAGAATAGGAATAGTTCATTCAGAAGGGACCTACAATGATCATCTAGTCCAACTGCCTGACCATTTCAGGGCTGACCAAAAGTTAAAGTGTGCTATTAAGGTCATTGTCCAAACGCCTCTTAAACACTGACAGGCATGGGGAATCAACCACCACTCTAGGAAGCCTGTTCCAGTGATTGACCACCCTCTCAGTAAAGAAATGCTTCTTAACGTCTGGTCTGAACCTCCCTGATGAATGCAGCTTTGAACCATTCCCACACGTCCTGGCACTGGATACCAGGGAGAAGAGATCAGCACCTCCCTCTCCATTTCCCCTCCTCTGGAAGATGCACAGAGTAATAAGGTCACCCCTCAACCTCCTTTTCTCCAAACTAGACAAGCCTAAAGTCCTTAGCCACTCCTCATAGGACATTCCTTCCAGCCCTGTCACCAGCTCTGGACTCACTCAAGTACCTTAACACTGTGGGGCCCAGAACTGCACACAGTACTCAAAGTGAGGCCGCACCAACGCTGAATACAGCAAGATAATCACCTCTTTTGACTGGCTGGCTATGCTGGGTTTGATGCACCCAAGATGCATTTTGCCCTCTTGACTGCCAGGGCACACTGTTGACATACTAAGCCTGTTGTCGATATCACCCCCCAGATCCCTTTCTTCAGGGCTGCTGTCCAGCCACTCCTCTCCCAATTTATACTTGTGCCCAGTGTTACCCTATCCCAGGTTCAGGATCCATCATTTGGACTTGTTAAATTTCATCCTATTAATGATTGCCTAATGCTCCAATCTATCAAGATTCCTCTGCAAGGCCTCTCATCCCTCAAGAGGGTCAACAAGCACATCCCAGTTTGCTATCTTCAACAAACTTGCTAATTGTGCATTCAACTCCCGCATCCAGATCATTGATAAAAAAATTGAACAGAACTGGCCCTAGAATTGAACCCTGAGGAACAGTAATACAACACTGTACGCATATCCCAGGAACAGGATGCTAACTCACTCATTGGAACATGAAAACTACCATACTGTTTACAGTACAATATCTGTATGTTATCTGCAGTTTTCATTCCTTTTAAATTTATAAAATCCAGAAAACTTTCCAGTGGATGTGTGAACCCCTTAGTATAAAAGATAATCTTATTTAACCCTTAGAAGAAGATCATGAATACCTCTTCCCACATACCTTGTACATCAAGTAATCCGACTGCTCCAGAAATTTGCTTTAAGAAACAATATGTAGAAAACAGTAAGAATTAGAATTATTAAAATATTTAATTATTAAATTATTATTAAATTATTTCTAGTAATTATGCACCTAAAGAGTTAGGAATGTATTGCATCTAAGTTTCCTTCCAGTTTTTAACTGTTATATCTAGTTTTTAACTTTTATATCTGAAGTAACATCGTGTCCTTAATTCTTGATTTCCTTAAGACTTTTTGCTAAAATCATTTACTAATACTCAATTTCCCAAATAAAATTGCAAATGTAAACTCATTTTGAGGAAAAGTGCATTATGTTTTAATTTCAGGTTCAAATCATAACATGCAACACTGGGAACAGTCACTCTTAGATAATGCCTAAGGGCTGAAATGTGTTTTCTTTTACACAATTACCTCCAT
Source organism: Balaeniceps rex (assembly GCA_013401315.1). Taxonomy (NCBI): domain Eukaryota; kingdom Metazoa; phylum Chordata; class Aves; order Pelecaniformes; family Balaenicipitidae; genus Balaeniceps; species Balaeniceps rex. The sequence continues at coordinate 65,017 of VYZW01025338.1, forward strand.
GAAAATTGCCACTTAGTAATTATTGCTTGGTATTGAGAACAGAAAATTATGCATCTTTATATAAACCAAATACAAATTTATTGCTCTCTTCATTAATACTAGAACATACAACAATAACAACAAGTGCAATTAGCAAAAGATTAGCAAAATTAAGTTTATTATTCTTAAAAATACTGATATAAAAGTAATAGATATCTTTTTTTTTTCCTACACAAAAGATAAAAGTATATAGCACACATAGGAAAACAAAGCAGGATAGAGGTAACGTATCAGCAAATGAACAGAAAGAATGTTTGTACCCTTTTACTTGCCATCTGTGCTCTTTATTCTATTCCAGAAATGTTCTTTTCATTACTTAAGGGCACAGACATTGCCCCAAAAAGGTTAATTAAGCTATGGCTCCATTGTCAGAAATGTAGTGCTACTACAGTCCACTAAAAGAAACAACAGGTATGAAGGTGATGTGTGAGTACGTGTGTGTGTGCCTGTGTCTGGGCGTGCATGCATGCACGTTTATTAGGATAGTACATACTTCATTTTTTTTTAACCTTGGCAAACATACAGAGTAAAAAAATCCAGATGAAACAGTTAAAATTTGTTAAAATTGTAAGCAACAGAAAGCAAGGCCTTTTGAATATAAACTAAAGAATATTGAAGGCCAAGGGGAAAAATAAAATGCTACCATCCCTGAGGCCAAGGCAGCAGACGGAGGCTCCA
>VYZW01025339.1:0-21329 GCA_013401315.1 Balaeniceps rex
GATTGGGTCCGCCTATGCTTTTCAACGTCACTGCCCCCAGCTGGAAGGAGGGATATGATATGCTGGTCTGGGAGCAGCACACAGCTGTAGAGCCTCAGCTGAGCCACCCCCTTCTAATTTCTAGATGACAAACATGTTTCAGGATAAATAGGACACCAAGCTATGCAGCCCCATTGAGACCAGACTACTTTGGGACCATTGGCACATAATTGGTAGTAAAAATTTAGGTAACTGTGGAAAATAAAGGTGCAAAGCTTCTGAAATGTAGATGCCTTTAGAGTTGGACTGTAGTGGAGAATAATTCATTGAAGATCACATTTTGGATATTGGATAAATACATACCCTATTACTAGCACTAATACAAGGTCCCAAAATTGTGGATTTAGCCCTAAAGGACTGGTTTAAAATGACCAACTCTTTTATCCAAGTATTTTGTAATATGTTTTGCCTCTATTAAAAAAAAGGCTTATTTTCATCAGTTCAGGGAAAAGGGAAAAAATAAGATTTTCAGCCATTTAAAAGAATTAAGCAAAAGAGGAAAAAGGAAAGTGGAAACAAACCAGACTAAATGTTTTTATTTCCAATTTTGTTTAATATGTGTTAAACAAGTTTGGTTTTGAAACGAAAGCCATTCCTTCACTAAAAATATTGACCAGCTCTAATCACAGATTTGTTTGAAATTGTTCCCACAGCAACTGCAGCCAGGAGCTGAAAAGTTCTGCTTTTGTTTGAAGAAAGACTTAAATGCTGAAAAGCTCTTCTGCTTTGCCCAAGTATACTCGTTAGTCTAATAAAATATAGCTGTTCTCCCTCCTAACCATGATGTCTGGCACTCAGTATCTTTTCTATAAAGAGGTTCTGAGACCCACAATGAAAATGTACCTCTGCTTTGCAGAAGTCACACACAGCAGAAAAGTCCAAGGGAAGGAGAAATAGATTTTTATCTGAATATTTTTTCCTACTCAGTAGCATGGAGTCAATTTTCCCAGTTCCTCTTCTTCTCTACTTTCATTTAGTAACAAAGCAGTAAGAGAGAGTTATTCAAAACACGATCTATACCGCCTGTTGTAGGCGTTAGATGAACCATCCTAGAGTAGTGCCTGTACATGTCTCTCAGTTATGGGGAAAGCCACGACATTTAGCTTCGATTATTTAGCACCGTGACATTTAGATAGTCAAAACAAAGCAAAACAAATTGCAGCACGTACCCTGTGCACAGAGTGCACTTCGACAGCCAGAACATGCTAGCAGGATTTTGTGCCACACTGAATTACTCTCTAGTCTGATACGACACTGAATCACAGTGTACATGGGTTGTATTAACCAAACCCTGACATCTTTATTCATGTAAATAATATCATTGCACTTAAGGAACTATTCATATGCATAAAAATTGGAGGAGCTAGGAAGATGCCTGGTCATTTCTGCAGGGTTTTTTCCTCGCCAAAATTTATAGACCTTTTCTTATCATGATTTTCTTATCACATGTTCTTGTCAAATATTCTTTCCAAATTCTGGAAGTGCTCTCTTCGTACGCTTCAATTAGGAAGAAAACCTCTCAAACACACACACAAAGGCAGGAATATGATTTTTCTCAGAATAAAGTAATTTTGTAATCTCATTTTATTCATTCCCCAGCCTAGGCTTGGTATCAGAAATTAACTTCATTCTTGACAGCAACATGCAAGATGCTTTTAAAGATCTTTGTCAGCACATGCTCCATTAGTGTTACAGCTTCCCGCTTTGCATCAAAAGCCTACAGGAAATTTGCTGAACCCATGGCTTTTCTGTGCCTGGTTTGGAGGAGACGGATGGCTCATGAACCCTCTCCTCTCCACTGCAGTGCTATTCAGGAGCCAATTCCCACGAGAGACCGTGTTGCATATTCAAGAGTTGGCTGTGAACTGCCTTATTCCAGTGTTGGTATGATTTTTCACTTGTTTTATTCACAAGTGAAATGCAGTGCACTGGGGCCTCGGTTCCCAGATCTTTCTTTATTCACCACTGGGATTCACACAGGCTTCTTGGTTTAACGCACAACAGAAAACCAAATCTGGATGAAAGGAGTTGACAAAAGAGCCCAGAGCCTTCCTTAGGTGTTTGGCTCCCAGTGCATGTGACAAATTGTCACATCTCCATGCAACAAGGCAGAGACTCTGGAGGGTAAGGTAGGAGCTGACCTGTAAGGAATCGGTTCATCCCAGGTGCTTCCTGAGGGTGTTGAGCAGAGATGGAAGAAAAGGGATCAGACAGCTGATGTCCTCACTGGGTGCAGAATGATTATCTGGGCTTGGGGACTGAAGATATGGACCCAATGCTGTAAGCAGCTTCTTAGTGCTGATGTGATTGGGACTACATGCAGAAGTAGGAATGAGATTGTACAGTAAGCTTGTATTTATATATTTAATATATTAATATTATATATTAATATATATGAATATATTTAATAGTAGACTTCATGAAAAAAAGAAAAAGTGACACCCCCCCCAGGATTATCTTCCTCAACCAGGAACACAAGGAGCTTCTAGGACACTGCAGCCATCACTAGCTGTTGCACTCTCTTCACACCAGAAGAACCCCACAATTTCAGCTCTGCTGCCACTAGCTGGGTGGACTGGAGCTCTGAGATCAGCACTGTACTGTTGGTGCTGACAGGTTTTAACTGCAGAAACAGCTCTTCATCACCGCCACTGTCTGAGTTGGTCCTCCATGGAACCCAGGACCTCATTTGTTCCAGTATCTCTACAACCAAGAACATATTCTACAAAAAGGACTATATCCCTTCAAAAAGACAATCACGTTAACAGCATACTGGCTTGTTATACAAATAAGGTCAAAAGTTAGTAAACAGAATTGTGAATCTAACATTTGTATCAATTGAATTGGTTAGAAGTGGCTTTTCCTCTTCTCTACTGTGAAAGAGTTGAATTATTCTAGAACTTGTTCAAGGGCTTGTATGTCTCTATAAAGCCACCTAAGTTATACCAATAGATTCTGTAGTAATCCCGGTTTTTGTTTGGTTTTTTTTTAAGCACAGCACACTAAGTATTTCATACAGTACTTGAAAGCAAAAATCATCTCTCCCCTCCCTCCCTGCAGAACATCAGAGATGTGGTTAGCAATTACCCTGCTGTAAAAAAATATGGGCAAGGGGGAAATATTGTACATTATTTACATGAAGTCGATGAAACCTATCAGTATAGGAAAGACTCTTCTGAACACCTCAAATCTCCTGTACTTCTCTACAGCTGGTGGGACTGTGCGTTAGCTGGGCAGGAGGGTAAGGGTGGCTTGGGTGGTACTTTTCTTGAAAGATGCGTGCAGAAAAGCAGTGTGCAGTATTCCAGCAAGACAGACTTGGCCACTGGCAGCTCACCAGTTAACCACAAAGCTACTCAGTGTTCATCAAACTATCGTCTAACCATACAACTAAAGAGAAAATAAAAAAACCCCACAATTAAAATAAGGTAGGTATTCACATGGGTTTGAACCAGTCAGGGAGCATCACAATCTCTAACATACTCATTCTCCTAGAGAAAAAGGGAGGTTTCGGAAAGAAACCTGGGACAAAGCAAGGACTTGAGCCTGATCTCCCAGCTTTCAGGACAGAAATACCGCCTTTTCTCTGTTCCCTGGTGAAAAGCAGACATCGAAGAGACAAATCTTTTCATAGGGAAACAAGTAAATTTTTCTGTGAGAAAAACATATCTTATACTTTTGGAAAAAAATACTGTGAAAAGAACTATTTTTATTAAAACTGTCATTGAATTACTCTGTTCTTTCTCATTTGAGAAACTGAGAGCATGGGAACATTTAATCATTATATAGGAGTTGTAAAAACAAAGATATTGTATATTAAAGATTTTGAGAATATTTGCTCATTAGCAGAACAGATAATTGGTTAAAAATATTACAAGAAAGAATATGGGGCATTCCTATTATTTTAGACAGTCTGAAGACCTAAACCAGTAAACTTTCAAAGACAGCTTCTAATTCCTGGTATCGCCTCAATATTCTCCAAGACATAAGGATGGGAAAGCAGAGATCCCTTTGAAAGAGACCACTTTCAATAATGCAACCCCGAATTACCCAGTTTCTACAGTATACAAAGAGCAGTGACAAACATAGTCCTGTGCATGCAATACGCATAAAGGCCAATTTGCAGATACAGCCAAGATAGTTATTTTAGAGCAATGAATTACCAGCGATCAACAGGAAATGAATAAATATCTGCTGGCAGACATAACCAGATTTAATTACTAGTGATGGTCAAGCCATAAGCAGAACAAAAATATATTGGAAAAATGTGACAAACAATTATACATTTATTGCACATTGCACACATATGCACTCAAAATATTTTCTAATGGCCTTTCAATTTATACTCCTTAAAGTAATTTTTCACTCCTTCTGAAACACTCTGCATAGGGATATTTTTGTTGAGTAACTACAAAACCATTCAGATATTGTAACCAGGCGTCATTCTCAACTACACAAAATCAAGGACTAAAGTCTAACACCAATGCTCAAACTTACCAAGTTCTGCCCTCGGATTCTGAGTGCTATTTTGGCTTGGAATGATACCTGCCACTTCCAGGTTTTAATTTATTTTCTTATTCAGCTATCTTCCTTCAAACAAAAGTGGTTGAAAATACACAGCCTGTTTCTGCAGGTAGCTTCTCTGGCATAATTGAAGAAGATGCTCGAAAGAAGTTGACTTTTTCAAAATGTAATTCACTTCCCTGCATATATAACCAAATGTCTGTCTCCTGCTCTCCAGAGGAATGTCTGAACCTTGGGGAAAACAAATTGCTTTCTGTCAACGTGACTCTCAATCTTCTTGATACAGATGAGGTGGGAAAAATAACTAGCAGTTTTATATACCAACAAACACAGACTGCTCAAATACAGAGATGGCATTACCAGTTCTCGTTAAATGGACCATTTATATCACAGCTTGTCTGCAATACAAAGGCAAACGGTGAGTACACTGTATAGTATCTCACAAGTGTTGAGCCTGACTTTCCCTACCTTGCTCCCTGTGAATGACAAGAAAACAAATGGAAAGAGAGCACTGAAGACCTGAGCGGGTGGCCTTTGCCAGACATTTTGCAGAAGAGGACTTGAGTGGAGAAGCAGAAGGTGGCAAAGGCTGGATCCTACCTGGAGCACTTGGCTAGGAGGATAATGTTCATCATTTGCATGATACTGCTCGGCTGGTACAAGTGTTCGTATGAACTCTCATACAGCTTTCAACAGCCTGTGACAATATAGCTTTTATAATTTGGTAAGGAAAATAAGCTTTATGCTGGTACACCTATGTACACCAGTTACATCAGCACAGCAGCAAAACATTTCAGCATAGGGCAGAGGGAGAACTGGGTCAACTGAGTGAGTGGACTTGGCATTTGGTGCTTTGAAAATCCTTCTGTCAGTCTCTTGGGAAGCAAGAGCTGTTGATGAAAGGCAGTGTAATTATTGGCACTGGATCGTATTAAGATAACAGCATAAAAACTTAACGTTCCCCAGAAGAAATCAAGGTGTTAAAATGGCAGCTGGGTAAATACAAGATAATGAAAGAAAGCAGCATGATTTCCCCAGGTTCAAATAAAGCAGACGAGTATTTTGCAGAATTGACCCTATTAAGAGACATTGTCACTTTAAAAATTAATCCAAAACCAAAACTATTATAGCAATAAGTGAACATAAAGTTACCTATTAAACATAACAATTAATTTCACAAAAATTCCAACCCTTTTACTTCCATTTTTACATTTTTCTGTAGTGGAGTGCCATGTAGTGGAGTCCACATATGTATTTTCACTTTTCTTTACAATCGATTGACTTTTCGATGCAATGTTTATAGTTCTCTACCAGAACATCCAGTCTTTCATTCTTGGTATCAGTTATTCTTCATTAGGCTTAGCACGTGTATTCTACTTTATAATAAATTCATACATAATACAGAGAACAGGGAAATGAAATGGAAAGTTATTGTAGGAAATCTCAACTCACTCGTTTCATGGAAACATTTTCAGCTCAATCACTGCAGAATAACATTTTGTGTAGATCTTCCCTAAGATGTTTTTCACCATGTGGTATCTTTTTTCTTGAAAAAAAACTTTAAAATGAAATTTTTTAAATAAAAGCTTGATCTTAGAGTTAAACTAAACAACTGAGTGAGCAACATGTCTTGCATGCTAATCCAGTATTTATATCTCTGATATGCCAAACCAGAAATACGGCAAGGAGAATAAACAATCTTTTAAAATCTTATTCTTTCTAAAGGGAACTATGCAGGCTTCACACTATTATCTATAACACTGTGATTTTTGTTTCAACCTCTATTAAGAGATGCAGCAAAGAACTTCATCACTCAAATTAATTAGACTTCAGTAAATGCATTCATGAGGAAACTACAGTATACAACATGAACAGGATCATAATATGACACAGCAGAAAATCTGGTGAATAATTAATTACCCCACTGCAAATAGTTGCACAGGTCCAGAAGCATATAGATACTGATTCTGTTTAAATCGATGGACGCTGAGGACCCTGATAATTATAAACATTCCAGTAAGTGCCCATTTAATCTTAAAAGGGCCGAAGTATCTTAAAACCACTTTCTTTGAGTCTTGATATGGTGCTAGTATTTCGTCCCCTACTGATGCATACCTCTGCTTTGACAAACACTACATGGTCCTTCATGAGGCATCACACCATGAGCAGAAAGCTGGGCTAATGATAACACCAAGGAGCCTGTGCACAACTAATAAGCCTCCTGAAAATCCTGAACTGGGAGCCAGGTTGTGCCCAGGCAGTGCCCTACGCACGAGGGACATGCTGTGCAGCGGGTGCAGACTGCAAGCTAACATTACTTAAGTGCATGTTGAAGAATGATAACAAAAGCTACAGTTTATTAGACCAGCGTGGAGAATCATTTCTTTAATAAATTATACCATTGCCAGTAAGGCAGTTTTTACTGTGTGGATTAAAGCATCACTGCCCAAGGACAGTTACTTTTGCCTGGTTTTTGCACATTTTGGCTCCTTGGTCAATGGCTTCAGGTTGAGGGGAGGCAACAGCTGCAATGGAGATGGGAGTACATCGTCAACGGACAAGGACAAGATGAGAAGTAATGAACTTCCGGGGAACACAATTAATTGTGGGATTAATTAGACAGTCCTTCATTTCCAGTACTTTCAATCTCAGTAAAATGCATTATATAGCCAGGTAGAAACCAACAGGAAGAGTTGCTGAACAAGTGAGGCATTTCTTTGAAGTCCCAGTTCTACAATGAGCATGATATTAGCACCCTTACCAGACACTTTTATCCTTTTAATTTGGCTAAATCTGTTTAAAACAGGAGGTTCAGCCAGACTGTAAGGTGTCCCTTTCTGATGTTAATTTAGTGAGAATGGAGAACAATTTGCCCCATGTAGATAACGTTCAAAATCCTGAAGAATTTGGCCTTATATTACTTATTTTATTGATGACTATGAAGCCAAATGGGCTTAATTTGAATGGCTTGTCCAGCACACATTCCTTGGAAGACTTCAACTGTGAAATTGGGGCCAGCACTGTTTAAAATCTTTGTTGGCAACATGGACAGTGGGATTGAGCACACCCTCAGCAAGTTTGCCAACAACACCAAGCTGTGTGGCACAGTCGACATGCTGGAGGGAAGAGATGCCATCCAGAGGGACCTGGACAGGCTTGGAGAGATGGGCCCGTGTGAACCTCATGAAGTTCAGCAAGGCCAAGTGCAGGGTCCTGCAGATGGGTTGGGGCAATCCCAAGCACAAATACAGGCTGGGTGGAGAATGGATTGAGAGCAGCCCTGAGGAGAAGGACCTGGCGGTGTTGGTGGATGAGAAGCTCAACATGACCTGGCAATGTGCGCCTGCAGCCCAGAAAGCCAACAGTATCCTGGGCTGCATCAAAAGCAGCATGGCCAGCAGGTCAAGGGAGGTGATTCCCCCCTCTACTCTGCTCTCGTGAGACCCACCTGGAGTACTGCGTTCAGCTCTGGGACCTCTAACATAAGAAGGACATGGACCTGCTGGAGTGAGTCCAGAAGAGGGCCGTGAAGATCATGAGAGGGCTGGAACACCTCCCTTGTGAAGGCAGACTGAGAGTTGGAGTTGTTCAGCCTAGAGAAGAGAAGGCTCTGGGGAGACCTTGTAGCAGCCTTCCAGTACCTGAAGGGGGCCTACAAGAAAGCTGGAGAGGGACTTTTTACATGGGCATGTAGTTATAGGACAAGGGGTAATGGTTTTAAACTGAAAGAGGGTAGATTTAGATTAGATATTAGGAAGAAATTCTTTACTGTGAGGGTGGAACTTTACTGAGACACTGGAACAGGTTGCCCAGTGAAGCTGTGGATGCCCCATCCCTGGAAGTGTTCAAAGCCAGGGTGGATGGAGCTTCGAGCAACCTGGTCTAGTGGAAGGTGTCCCTACCCATGGCAGGGGGTTGGAACTAGATGATCTTTAAGGTCCCTTCCAACCCAAACCATTCTATGATCCTATGAAATACAGATGCTAATACCTATGGTACACACACAGAACTGCACACAGAACAGCTGGCTCTCCAATGTCCTCTGAATGAATCAAAGCTGAACGTAAGTCAACTCTTTACTGAAGTGGGCTATTACCTAGGTAGTACTTCTTTCGTAAGGCAAAGAGATGTTAAGATCTAGACTTTTCTTTGAATATGTATTGCACAATATGAAACTGATTCATAGTAGGGCATGGCTCTCCCTGCTAGAATAGTTACAATCACTGAGCTGCTTCAAATTTGTGATGAGGTGTGTGTGAGTTACAAATCAGCTTTCTATTATTAGACATATAGATTATCTGTTAAGGATAATAAATTGATATTGCAATCAATATTCAGATGTTGCATTGTATTATTGTAACTGATTAAAGCTATTGGCCCTAATGTCTGATCTGTGATCAGTACTGTCATTTCCTTTTTATACTATAACAGCCTAGAGTCTGGGCTTGTGAAGAAATCTTGGAAGAGACACATTCAAGAGAGGGTACTTCAGTTTTCAAGCACTCCTTGCAGCCCCGAGAACAGCTCAGGTTTTCCTATTGCTTTTCTTGCATAGGGCCAAAGCCCTTTCTGAAACACCTGAATCTCCTATACTGCTCTGACCCACCTCCAAGGTAGGACAGACCCTGCCTTTACCTACCCAAGCCTTGGGCAGGATATACCAGACGCATTAAAACATAGAGACTCTGAACTCCCACGACCCTGATAGACTCCTCTTTCTGTGAGAGTGATGACTTTATGGAAAGTCTGAAGAATGCAATCAAAAAATAATTAGGATTATCAGGCTAATTACTGCATACATTTTCTAATGCTAATAGCGATATGAAACACTAATTGTTGTTTACTGGAGGATGAATGTAAAATGTTTAAACTTGTCAAGAGAAGTGGGGAAAAAAAATGTTTTTTTCCACTTGGAATAAATGCCAACTGCAGACACACATACATTGTAACATTTTAATTTTTAAAATTAAATTGGCACCCTGTTAATATAAAGACACAGAAATTCCATACACAAAAAACTGCAAAATATATGATCAGAGTACCCTCAGAGGAAAGCATTCAAATACAATTCAAAAAACCTCAAAACAGGCTTGAATATCATGAAATACTAACAAATGTTAAGTGTTTCTTTTAATTAGCCTTTTCCTGTTCCTGTTTTTAGGGTTCATATTTACAGGCTTATTTCTGTCAACTAGAAAGGTTTAAAAATTAACTCTTTTTGAAATGTAAAATGATACTCTCGTCAATTTAGAGAAATCCAGGAATAAGAACTTCAAAAATACTCACCTAAAATTGTGACAGTTGGCAGCACTGCAATAGAAAAGGCTTCTGAATGTATTACATGCCCATTTACATTTTTCCCTTTTCTACTGAGCAAGCATGATGATACTGATTCACCAAGAAAAAGACTGCAACAGGTTGCAAATATTTAACACAGTTTTAACTGTAGCCACATTCATAGTTCAACTGAAGTAAGTTTAGAAACAATAGCGAAAAGCTGAAGTTGCTCCAGGATGTAAGGCTAAATACATATGTATATGCTGAAGATCTGGACTACCAGCTACCACTGTAGAACACAGTCTGCAGAAGTAACATTCAAAGCCTATTAAGAACACAACATTAAACAGTAAATTAGCTAGAATAACAGAAAATCAGAGAACAGAGGACTTATGGGTCATCCACTTCATCTCTTCATGTCATCTGCTATACTGCAGCTTATCACAAGAATATATAAATACAGGAATAGTAAATCAGTACTTACTTTATGTAATAAATAACCTTTCTATATAAATTATGAAAACACAGCAGCAGTAAAATCAGTGCAAAAATGATCAAAATGTACTGAAGGAACACTGAGTCTTGCCTGCCAGAATGTGCATCATAAAACACCCATACTTCATTTACTACATCATATGCTGACAAGAATTTAAAAATGCACAATTGCTAACTGTGCCATTCTGAAATTACAGCTATTTACAATGTCAGACAAATGAGATTAAAACAACGCACGTGTTATTTAAACTGCACACTTCAGTCTTTCTCATTATTTGACTGAATTTTAAATAACTTCCTCTTCCCTAATTGATACTTTGAATGGAAGTCGTCCTCATGAGTCCATATTTGCATAAGCAGCCTTTTTGGAATTAAGAAAGTTCTTTTTCTTTTTCCTTGGAGAATTATGCAAAGAAAGTATTGCATCACTTGGCTCACGGAACAAAAACACCTTCTCCCCTGTGTTTAATAGCTCTATGGCTTTGGCAGTTGCAGTGTTCAAAGGAACAGGTGGATCAGACTGTTCCATAGGAGGACATGTAGGTGAACACCCAAGATGAATGAATGATGCTTTTTCCAAGAGGGCAAGCTGCTTCTTCTTTATCAAGCTGCATTAATGAAAAAAATTGAATTGAAAATGAAAACTTGGGCAAAAAAAAGACTAACTTCCTATATCATATCCTGACACAGAAGTGGTGACTTTGGAAGCTAAAGAAAATCATATTTCAACAGACAGAATTGTAATTTCCATTCTAATCCGCAACAATTTACATATCATTTTATGAGACAGAAAAATGCATAAGGAAAGGTAACCTTATAATAAATGACCTTAGGGAAGATGGGCAATGTATATGAAAAATGTGTGAATTTTGTGGATATCTACGGAAAAAAAAAAATCTTTTTAGGCATTTACTATTATTGCTTATTATGGGTAAGTATGTTATAGGAAACACAAGCACCAAACAGCATAACAGTGTCAGAAAATGCGTATTTATGAACTTATTTTCTGATTTCTAACAGATATAAGAGGAACCTTTGGAGAAATCATACATGTTTCTTCCTGTTTTCTCCTTACCTGTCTTTCCTCTTGTTTGGAGAAGGGATCTTTTCCAAACTTCTGTTTATCAGATCTTGCCTTATTTTGTTCTCCAGTGCTTGCCACAACTCTTGGTTCTTCCTGAAGGAGCAGGAAAGAAAAAAATTTCCAGCAGCAAATCCCTAAATATACACACTTTCCTCCCCTTTCTGATTTTGACTACCAAACCCATGACAGTAATGCCATGAATACAGTCAGTAAGAGCGTTCAAGGATTTTTGCTGCCCTGCCACAAATCATTTAAATCAGCTAAGATCACACCTCAGGGCATGGTCCCAAGGACCCTTATCTGTTCCTTGACAACTCACATCTGACAACTAGAGGGCCCAGTGCCACAACTACTGCTTTTCTCTCCTTCCCATGTCACAGCAGGGAGTTGGGAGAGAGGGTCCAGGAGCACCTCTCAGTGTTAGCTGCACAACTATTCAGCTGGTGTTAATGGGGATAAACTGGGGTGATGAAGGCTCTGTGAGACTACCTTTCTGTGAGTAAAGGGAAAAACAGTGGCCACTTGGGACTTTAGTGATGAACTACAAGGTTCATCTTGCATCTGCAAGGTTGAAACTTCCATTATTAGAAAGGAGGACATCCTTTATATCTTTAGGAGCTACAGACACCTGAAATCTGATGTGCTATGAATATTAAAAATACAAAAAGCTGGAAAGAAAGTATTTTAATAAAGTCCCATTAAAGTCAACAGAAACAAAATGATCAGAACAAGATTTAAAAATCTATAAAATCACTGTTTAATTCATAAAGGTATAAAATTTATTAAGGCTTAATCAATCATTTTGTGAAATATTTTAACTACAATAAGGTAGAAATTTCAAAGTCTTTTTACCTCACAAAAGTATTTCAGAAGGAAAGTTATTCACCTGTGATTTTTTCTGTTGCTGTCAATCTGCTTGTCCAGCAAATACATATACATGTAAAGCAATAATCTTCTCTTGCAATGGTCTACCAAAAAAATATCACACTTACCTTTTCTTAAAGCTGCCAGACTCATCTGCATTACCGTCACTTTCAGCAACACCATCTGAATCTTTACTGATGGAGTCAAGGACAGAAAGAACCTCACTTTGTGAGCTGGAGGGCAGCAACAAGTTCAGGATCCTGTGCAACATTCCCATTGGTACTCTTGTCAGTTTAGCTAAATAACCTGCCAGTCGGAGCTCCTACAGGATTAATGAGTAGAAAACAGATAAATTTAGCATTGAAAATAAAAGAAGTGTTAGCAAATTTTAATTACTATCATTATTCATTATGCAAACAAAAAATATTATTGAAAATCATGTTAGCGGTTGGTGACAGTTTTGGTGTCAAGTGGTCAAGTCCCATGTTCACTGTTTGTACCCACGCTGGCCCACATATATTACAGTTGTCCATTTCATTCTGAATATAGGCAACGTAGATGTGAAACAAACAGCTGATCTTAGCATATGAGCTTAGGGCATGTACTTGATATCCTTTGGTCTGAAAAATCACAACACAACCATATTCTAGCATGTAAGGTGTCATTAATTTGTGGATTGTACTATTATAAAGAAATCCTTTCAAGAATGAAACAATATGGCATTCCTTGGTCTGTAAAATTAGGGGAAAAAAACAGCCTCTAAAACCTAATGACAACATTTACATGTTGCCATGGTTGAGCACTTCATGGTTCAACCTCTCTTAACAGCAGATTCTGTGATAAGCTCAGAGAACAGCTTGTAACATCTGGTTTTGTTTTGGTGTTTTTTTTTTTGTCCCCCCAAACGTCTTCTCTTTTTTGGCCCAAAGGTCAGTGGTAAAGCATACTCACACAGTGTTCAAATAGACTAAATTCAAATTTAGTTGTTTCCTAGACAATCAACCAGCCCCATTTCCTGCCCCCCTCCAAACACCAAAAACCCATTGTTATTTTCTGCTCCGCTGTCAAAACTACTGTGTCCCTAGGGCTGTTTCTGCTGATTTCTCATGAGTATCAAATATGAGAAGTCTACAATATATGGAGAACTACATGGAAAGAAAAAGAGTACAGCAAATTAAAGCAAGTTAAATGCCTCAAAGGATGCCAGAAAAATGCTGTTGTAGCCTATTCAAACCACAAACGTATCTTCTCAGGTAGCCGAAGTTAGGTAAAACGTGCCAAACATTCGAGATGACTCATGACAGCTGAGTCACCTCCGCTTTGTAGACCCCACTATAAGCACTGATGGGGGAGATGACTACAAAGCCCATGTCACAGAAAAACCCCCACAAGGTCCCACCATGCAGGAAGACAGCCAATTTCTTTGTCCACAGTGGATTCAAAATGTCACAGCAAATGTTTCAACTCTGCCTCTTTTTTGCGTGATGAATTTTCAGAGGAGCGAATGCACCTAGGAGATCTCTGTATTAAGTGAATCTTCTTATTTGAAAGAAGCCATTCACCAAAAGGATGCTCTGTAAAGGACAATTCTTTCTGCTAAATCCATGTAAAAACAAACAAAGCAATCACCCACAAAGCAGCCCTAACCCAAATTTAGACAGCCACACAAAATAAAGAAATTAATCAACCTCCTTTTCCCACAACAGTTCTCCAAGCAGAGAACTCCTCTCCAAAAGGCAGGAAAACTAGCCACTTCCCAAAGTTTCCTGGGCTCTTCGGTGTTGTTATAGGTTTTCAATGGAAACCACTGAGATAGTAGAATTAAAAAGACAAAGTCCTAAGATTGATGAGAGATTAATAAGTTGATGCAGTATCTAAAATGTCCAATATTTTCACCCTAAACAGGCACTGAAGTTAGATAAAAGAGATGTCTGTTCAGGCTACTTAGGGCAAGAAACAATTTGATTCTTCTCTGGAGAGCAACGCAAATAAGAGCTTAAATCTTAATACAGACACCTAAGTTTAATTCCTATAGTTGTATACAGACTGTGTTGTACTTTTGGGCTTTAAAAACTGTTCTAGAAACTTACAGAAAACAACATTAAGTGAGAATAAAAATGACACATCTCTGTGACCTATTCTGCCCTTTTTGGCTAAATGGTCTCAGGACCTTTAACTCAGTAATTTATACGCAGATGATCGAAACATCATGACTTCAGTACTGCTTTCCTCTGTAATAGTTTTGCCTTTAAAATGTTCTTTTCTCCACTATGACCCTTATTTCTGCATCAAGTATGATTTGGCCTGAGAGGCAACCCTTAATGCTTTTCTAATACAGCAGAATTCACGATTAAGTAATCCTGCAAGGTGCCACAATGCTGTCAACAGTTCCAAAAGTGGCACAGGCACCCACGGGCCAGGTGCATCTGGCATATGTACGGCAAAGGGAGTGCTGATGCGTGAACACGCACCAGCAGTGAGCAGCACTTTCAGACGCTCACAGCTACCCAGATGAGCTTGCAGAAGCTGGAAGAAGAAGTGAATGTGCGTGCAAACGCAGGAATGGTCACACTAGTCAGTCCAAAAGCCCTCCAGCGTGGGATGAGTTTGATTCTTCAGATATACTATTTGGTAAGGTACCACAAAGGTTAGGAATTCACTTTTTTCATAATATCTAATGGATACAAATGCTACTTGTGCCACCAATAACCTCATTTGTATTCTCTGAATTTGGTCAAAATAAAAACAGGAATGAATTGTAGTTTAGAAACAGCAGAACTACTTTTAAGTCTTTGGACTGAGCAATGTGTATTTAAACAACTAAAGCAAGAATCAATGAACTCGATCCGTGCTGTGTTTCAAGCTTACTGTGCTGTTTCCACATGACCGTCTGCCTGCATCATCTGTTGTCTCTAAAATGCAACTAGCATACCTGGGGCTATAGCTATGGGCTTATTTAAAAGTAACTGCTCAGCCAGAGGCTTATGATCCTGAACTCACTATCATTCAAGCAAATCTCTTATTGACCTAGATCTGCCTTGATAAGGATGTAAGCTGAAACACAAAATGTAGGAAAGTAAAACTTGTCTGGTTTTCCAGGGAGGTCTGCATCCACAGTACCGAAAACTAGTCTAAAGGGGAAAATCCTCTTTAAAGAAAAGAATGAGAGTAAGATACAGAGGTACAATAGCTATAGTTTCCTAATACTTGCCAATGTGTTCTATAAATTGTAAGGAAACGGGGCGGGGGCGGGGGGGGGAGATTTAAAAATCAATTCCCATATCAGCTCACAGGATAAGCACATCCCAAAGTAGGAACATGGTACACTGTGAGCCTTAATAAATTAAGAAGCCACTCTTCTACTAAGCACATACTCCTTTACAGTTGAATTAAGAGTAGTCAGCTTTGGAATTACGGTTGGAGTTATTATACTATTATACTTGCTGAGAACAGAAATTTTGGTTTGTATATCTGCAGGTTAAATATGTATAGGTTTTAGGGAATTTCAGTAAAGTACATCCCAGAATATCTCTGGGCTATACTTTACATGAATAAATATAAACACAAAAACCCCAATGGTATATCTTATGCATATTTACACAATTTTCTTCAGGGAAGCTTATGAACAAAACATAAAGCACAGTCCCCCAAGTATACCCTGAACAGTGCGTCCAGTTTTTCAAGTGCAGTGAGGTGACGGTGATGCTCTTAAATCTCTGTCTTCAAGATGTCAAAATCTATAATTATCAAGGGTCATTGATCACCTGCTAGGGTGCTAAGAGGACTGGGTACTGTGAAAATTATGACATATTCTGTTTGCATGCATCTGTAACCTGCAAAACAGTGATTTTAACCTCTCAATTTGCAGAATACATGCCATGCTGTTCAGAAGTATCAATGTATCTATGCCAAAGAAACTTAACAACCATCACAGGAAGACAATTAAATCATCAGCAACTTAAACAACATGGTTTACCTACGCTGTAGAAAAGCAATATCCAGCTTTCCCCCCTGCCAGTCAAGTGGTATGATCTTGGGGAATATAGAACAAGGAGCGTCAGTATTTAATTATAAAACAAGCCACAATAAGGTGCAAAACCAGCATATTCCTGGTTAGTCCTGGGCAGTCCAATGATAAATATGATTAACACTTCCAAAAGAAAGAGAGCACTGTCTTGAAAGAGAGCACTGTCTTTGAGCTGAAATGCTAAGAAAAGAGCCAAGTTCTCTTGGGATAGGGTTCTCCTCGAAATGAATTGATTCACAGCCAGCAGCAGTAGCACTCAGCCACCGGGTTTGTCTCTCTTCCCTCCCACCAATCTTGAATTCATGCCTTCATGAGGGAGATAGATGCCAAGGCTCTATCAGAGACAACCAAACTCAAGAACAGCAGAAAAACATTTCACAACATCTTTTGCAAGATAAGAACTCTTCTACTGAGCAGCTGGCTTGTTACATGCATCTTCTTCCTACCCTTCTATGCCCAGGAGCATGGCAAGCTAAGAACCACAGTATGAGATTAATGCAGTCTTCATGCTCTATTTAAGAGTTCCCACTCAGCAGTGATTGTTTTTGCCAGCCTATGAATTGCTAAATAAACACTGTAGAAGGTCTCTTCAATTAGTACAAGATTGCAAGGCAACAGCGGATTTAAAAGCATTGAAATTAAACTATGATAACGATCTCAGTAGGGCTAATCTGGAGGAGTTGGTCTGTGCTGTTTAAAGCCTTTATAATGGCCAGTGTTTCTGGATGCAGCATATTTTGTCCGATAAATATATAATGAACTAGGAAAAAAGACCCCAACAGTATAAAAAGAATTCACAAGACTATGGCCCACCAAGACCAATGACTTAAACCACAGTAGCACAGGGAAAGATCAGCAAAGCCCAAAGGACCTTTCAAAGCATTTTCAATTTTTGTACCTGTTCTGATGTTCATTTTCCACTGATGTTGAATGGAGTTTATTTTATCTAAGACTTACATTTATCACATTCACCAGGTAACTGAAGCACTGTATGTTTCAGCAAAATATTCACACAAGCCTGTTAACTCCTTACCTGTTTTACAAAAAAAAGGAACGTTGAACAGGACGAAAGATCATCTTTTCTCCTAGAAAAGTGTTCTGAAATCTTGAGCTATTTGACAAACTGCAACTACAAATGGGCAAATAAAGCCTCAAATTTAATATCGCCTCTGAAAAGCATTATAGCTGTCACTGCCCACATCACTGTTCCACGACTGAACCAATAACTGAAAATAGTGGGCGACTGCCTCGTCAGCGTTACAAAAGTTATTTTAAAGGAGCATAAATGAATACATATAAAGTTTAAAGTTATAAAGAAATAATCAGATTAAAACTCACCATCATGTGAATATTTACATCATAAGCACCCTACAAAGGCCTGCAGCAGAAATTTTTATCAGTGTCAGCAGGATGCTATTTCTGTGAAGTCCCAATAAAACATTAAGAGCTCTACGTGCAGGAGGCTAAGGGGGCAGAAAACAGTGAGAAGGAACTGAAGGCTGGAACAGAATTCAGAAGCTCCTGACAGCCACATCCGCTTACAATATCCCAAACTGTCAAGGCCAACAGGGTAGCAAGCCAGTTTGAAAAAAAAACAACAAAACAAAACAGTTGCAACAGGAGGCAGGGGGGAAATCAAAGAGGAAAATACTACTACTAAAAAAACAAACCCAAAATCTAAGGGAACACATAGCTTGGATTTAAAACTGGAAGGCTGGTAATGCTGGTCATGACCTCCTCAGCAAACACCTTCAAATATTACGCTCTGCAAGACACACCAGAATGGGTTTTTGGTGTTTTTATTATTATGCCCAGAGGATAAGATGCTCTTGGAAAGCATTAAGATGAAGTTTGAATTCCCACTCCACCTCATTTAATTCATTGGCACAAAGTGAGATCTTCCATTCCAGGACAGCACCTTAGCCATCACACTGCCAGATATTCAGAGGTGAGTCTCTTCCAGCGAGGCTCACTGAAGGACTCCGCTCTGAATGGAGCCCGAGTGTCCACATGAGAGGCAGACACTGAAGTGATTATCACGCTCCTGTGAGCTTTAGGAGACCTTGATGCAAATTCCTTACCCAAATCAAAGTTAAGGATCTGAAAACATGTGCTACCTTCCAGGTGAATCTCCTAACACAGACATAACATACAGGAGTCTCACTCCAATTCTTCATGAGAGCAGCCAACCTCAAATAGACATCTAACTCAAGAGAGGACAAAGAGTTCAGAAAACTGAGCAGAAACAAGACAAGACACAGGAAAAGCTGAGAGACCCTTAGTCTAAGTGGTCCTTCCTTGGCTTGCTGGCCTCTGAAGATCCCAATTTATGATACAGGTGACTGCGACCACACTTGTCCCTGAGAGGCAAGTCTTGGATGTGAAAAGCTGCAACACCGAGTCTCTTTTCTGATGCTAGCTACATATCTCAACCAAGGCCTGCAGATAAAACTTGGGGAAAACAGCGATTCATTTTTAATGCCTTTTGTGGCACTGACAGGCAGCCAATGGATAGCAAATTACCTGAAGAAGTGATGCTCTTTTTGAAAACAATATGAGTAATGACACTAGAAAATTTAACTAGCAGTCCTTCTATCATTTAGTTTTGTAACACGACCAACGTGAATCCTTTCTAACACTGATTAAAGCCTAAACAAAACCCTTGTCTCATTACATGAAAATCAGACTGTAAATCTGTCTCTAAACCAGAAACTCAGGCAATTTAGTTCTCTCCACAGAATGAAATGCAAGAGGACAACCCCTGGAAAGGATTTGTAAGTGAACAAAAAGAAGTATAACTCAGTAAAATTCAAAANGACCTGGTTCCAAATACATCTGTAATGGTTCCCAAAAAAGCAAAAGCTGATTTCCGGATACAGCTGTAATTTAAACTTGGAAGCTTTGTTCAATTTCATGCTTACCTGACTACAAAGTGCCAAAAATGCATCCATTTCTATATTTTCGAGAAGATCTTCAAGCACTGCGCAATTCCATTGCTCATCTCTCAAGCTGCAGTGAAAAGCAGAATTAACATTAAAATTTTCCCAGGTGCAATGACTGTATTATAGGAAACAGTATCTGAAAGTCATCCATTCAGGAAGCGTTATCTTTCTGTCAGACAAGTTGGGTGAGCAGCATAACTTCTAAAATAAGCCAACTTCTCATCCTTTCTCCCCTGAACCACGAAGCAAACATCAGAGAAGAATCTAAGGCTATGCTCTTGCACACAATTCAAATCTGGAATCGCTCCAAAGCAACATGATTCAACCTGTCCCCACCCTCTTCTTTAAATTTCATCACCACCCTTTATAGCAAGTTGTGGATCTTTTTGTTGCTGGAATATAACAGTAAACAGTTAACTTCCTCCCTGCTGGTGATTTTTTTGTTTCTGGACCAAATCATGAAGCCATCCTTATGTCATTTGGGAAAAGTACAAAACTTGTTTCTTCCATCATGTTTTCAGGTAAATAGTAAAGACTAGTTGCAGTTTCTTTGAAGGCTTCACTGATATACCTCTACAGTAGTATCCACAAGTCAGTAACCTATCTGCTCTTCTAGTGACTCTCTACTTCTGCAATAGGAGAGTTGTTAATCTACATCAAGTAGAGTTCCAGCCCTTTCAGAACTAAAACAGACTTATGAGTGCAATAACTCCACTCAAAGCCTATCAAAACCCTCTTTGTAATGGAAAGCACCCTCTCAGGATCTTACATGAACCTTAAAATGTGGTAGGCTTTCAATACTGTGCAATACACATGGAAATGTAATTTCTAACTCCTGTAACCCTAATGAATGCAATACAATACTTTGCAATTTTGCAAATTATCACCCATTTTTGCTAGGCAACCTTCACGACAAGACAAATATTTCTATATACCTCCCAAGAGGCATTTTTTTTTTTGTCACTGATATCTTTACTTAAAAACTGGCCAGGGGAAAGTNAGGCTCACTGAAGGACTCCGCTCTGAATGGAGCCCGAGTGTCCACATGAGAGGCAGACACTGAAGTGATTATCACGCTCCTGTGAGCTTTAGGAGACCTTGATGCAAATTCCTTACCCAAATCAAAGTTAAGGATCTGAAAACATGTGCTACCTTCCAGGTGAATCTCCTAACACAGACATAACATACAGGAGTCTCACTCCAATTCTTCATGAGAGCAGCCAACCTCAAATAGACATCTAACTCAAGAGAGGACAAAGAGTTCAGAAAACTGAGCAGAAACAAGACAAGACACAGGAAAAGCTGAGAGACCCTTAGTCTAAGTGGTCCTTCCTTGGCTTGCTGGCCTCTGAAGATCCCAATTTATGATACAGGTGACTGCGACCACACTTGTCCCTGAGAGGCAAGTCTTGGATGTGAAAAGCTGCAACACCGAGTCTCTTTTCTGATGCTAGCTACATATCTCAACCAAGGCCTGCAGATAAAACTTGGGGAAAACAGCGATTCATTTTTAATGCCTTTTGTGGCACTGACAGGCAGCCAATGGATAGCAAATTACCTGAAGAAGTGATGCTCTTTTTGAAAACAATATGAGTAATGACACTAGAAAATTTAACTAGCAGTCCTTCTATCATTTAGTTTTGTAACACGACCAACGTGAATCCTTTCTAACACTGATTAAAGCCTAAACAAAACCCTTGTCTCATTACATGAAAATCAGACTGTAAATCTGTCTCTAAACCAGAAACTCAGGCAATTTAGTTCTCTCCACAGAATGAAATGCAAGAGGACAACCCCTGGAAAGGATTTGTAAGTGAACAAAAAGAAGTATAACTCAGTAAAATTCAAAAGGCTGAAAGTAGGTCGGAATTAACTGAAGTGAATGATAATACAGGCTGCAAGCACCAGAACTGCTAGTGACTATTAGCAGACCTGGGTCCAAATACATCTGTAATGGTTCCCAAAAAAGCAAAAGCTGATTTCCGGATACAGCTGTAATTTAAACTTGGAAGCTTTGTTCAATTTCATGCTTACCTGACTACAAAGTGCCAAAAATGCATCCATTTCTATATTTTCG